>CAUYON010113417.1:0-16326 GCA_963573935.1 Arctocebus calabarensis
TAGTCCCAGCTACTTGGGAGGTGGAGGCAAGAGACTCGCTTGAGCCCAGGAATTGGAGGTTGCTGTGAGCTGTGATGCCACAGCACTCTATCCAGGGTGACAGCTTGAGGCTCTGTCTCAAAAAAAAAAAAAAAAAAGAAAGTTCTTTTCAATCTTCCCTTCTGTCACAAGTCCTCATAAAAGGAAAAAAAAAGTATAAGTAACACTCAGTCATCAGAAGGAGTAACCACTTATGCTGAGGAGTTTTTTGAAACTTTCAAAATATTCATTCTGGAGCAGTCACTGAAAGATTTCAGGTTGGTTATGTGTTTGAAAACACATGATTCTGGAGCATACAGAAAGTAGCTAATAGACACAGAAGTGCGTGTTCAGTGTTGAATTATTATGTCAAAAACTCGAGTGTTTAAAACAAAGAGGAAAGTCACAGCAGAGGGAGCTTCCCACACTGCCTTTCTTGCGTGTACGAGCCCCAACCCGAATGGCAGTCGTCTGGGGGGCCCTTCAGACTTTTCCCAGGAGGCAGGTAGGAAGGCAGAGCTGCTCTTCA
Organism: Arctocebus calabarensis; assembly: GCA_963573935.1. Classification (NCBI taxonomy): domain Eukaryota; kingdom Metazoa; phylum Chordata; class Mammalia; order Primates; family Lorisidae; genus Arctocebus; species Arctocebus calabarensis. The sequence continues at coordinate 548 of CAUYON010113417.1, forward strand.
GAAGCCTGGCTGCGCAGGCTGGGCAGTGGGCTTCTGCCTGGCTTGTGCTGGGGAAGCCGTCCGCACGGTCTGTCATTCTGATTCCATCTGGACACCCGGGTTCAGAGGAGCGCGCTGTCTCAACCATCTTCTCTTCTCACAGAAACCCTTTCTCACAGCAATGGTGGAAATGGGAACAGCCATTACTTCACCAATCCCAGTTACCACACACTCAGCCAGTGTGCCACGTCCCCGCACGTCAACAACAGGGACAGAGTGACCATCACGAAGGTAGGGCGGATGGCTCACGTCTCAGGTGGGCGGGAGAGAGGAAGGAACGAGCCTTTACTGAGGGCTGCTGTTTGCCGAACACGCCTGTGGGTACTTTACATGGATTATCCAAGTTATTCCTCCACACAATCCTCTGAGTGTGTCTTAGGGTCTCAAGTTTACCAACCAAACCTGAGGAATGGGGACTCCCAGTCACTTCCAAACATAGCTGCCCAGCTGGAGACTGAGGCAGCAGCTGCTAAGCCACGGCCTCCTTGTGTCCACAACCTGTCCTGTTTCTAATACACCTTCTTGGAAAAATGTTTCTGCCTGTATGTAAATTTTTAAAATAATTGCTCATAATGACATTATTTTAAAAACACAAAGACCTACAGTAGAATCAACTCTGGGCAGAACCGACAGTTTGGTCTCTTCTGACCACCAGTCTTCTTGTGCCCCTTCTTGGCCACCTAATCCTTCAGGAACAAACAATAACGAGATGAGCTGATTTGGGGGAACCCACATGAAGTTGCTATTTTTGTAGGTCAAAAATGGTCAAATAACAACAATGTAATCCTATGCAAAGCATTTCTAATCATTTCACAAATGTAAACTCATTGTGATCTTTACACTAATTCTGTAAGCCAAGGGCTGCTATGCTCCCTATCTCAGAGATGAGGAAACTGAGGGACAGAGAAGTGGAGGCCCAGGTTTGTCGAGAACCCAGAGCTGCTCGTGTAGCAACCCCCGGCTCAGCCCAGGCTTCCTCACAATGCTCTGAAATCCTAAACATTTCTCCCTTCCAACTGTACCCAAATTTGATTTTCCAATTTCTGTGGTCTCATTCCTGCTCTTTATTAAACAACAACAAAAAGTCAAGCTAATTAAATTAATCCAGTTGTAATTAAATTAATGCAGCTAGATTGTAATTATGGAGCCTCACAGTTAAATAGCACTTCACATGCTCCAGAGACTTGCACATTCATCATTCCATTTGTCCTCACACAAATGCAGGTACTACCGGAAGACAAAGCAGATAATCTCATCCATGTTTATACCCAGGAATGCTACTGAGAGTCACTTGTGACTCACACAAACACAGGCTTTGATGGCAGGGTGTAGATCACAAATTCATTTCTTTTCCATTGGAAGTGCCATGTATGTAAATCCATATAAGGTCTAATCGACACAGAATGAGAGACTTGGGGTAGTGGTGGGAGTAGCTGGGGCTGAGGGACGCAGCCGCCTGTCACCCTCTGAGTCTCACCAGGTCACAGGTGGTCACCTCTGGTCCTCGGCTCGGCTTCCTTTCAGGGCTAGTCTTTGGTATGTGCTCTGAACTTGCTCTTCCCCAGATGCGCTATGACACATTATACTCTCTTTGAACATCGTTCATTGTTTATATTTTTAACAGTCAAAAAACAATCAGCTGTTTGTGAATCTTAAAAATGTGAACCCTGGGAAGAGAGGCCTGGTGGCGGACTGCACAGGGACGCTGCCCGCTGACTGGAAACACGGCGGCTACCTCAATGAGCTCGGTGAGTCCTCTCAAGGCGCGTCCCCACCTTTATCAGTAGTCGCCTGAAATAGTCCCAGATCTCTGCCTGTGCCAAAGTGGTCCATCAAACATGTCCATCAAAAAACACAATTAGTGGCTCAGCGCCTGTGTGTGGCTCAACGGGCTAAGGCACCAGCCATGTACACCTGAGCTCACGGGTTCGAATCCAGCCCGGACCCGCCAAACAACAATGACGGCTGCAACCAAAAAATGGCCGGGCGTTGTGGTGGGCGACTGTAGTCCCAGCTACTTGGGAGGCAGAGGCAGGAGACTCGCTTGAGCCCAGGAACTGGAGGTTGCTGTGAGCTGTGATGCCACGGCACTCTACCCAGGGTGACAGCTTGAGGCTATGTCTCAAAAAAAAAAACAAAAAAACGCAATTAGAGAATTCCCCCCCACACCCCACACTTACTGCTGTTCTCAGGGCTTCTGGATTCGACAGGAGTACCTACTATGGGCCAGAAATTGATAAAAGAGGCTCCTCTCTGACCCTCTCAGAGTTGATTGGTTCATTTGTTAAATGGGGGTAGCAACCGTGTACTGGCTCATTGTGTAACTTAAATGACACCCAGCATTTGAAAGCCCTACCCCCAAGATTGTACATAGAGGAGTCCCTACTTCACATTGCACATCTCTTTAGTGCCTTGGGGAAGGCTGGCCATTGTTCAGCTAAAACACAAGACTTTGCTACCTTTGGACGTGGCCGTGAGAAATTGCAGGGAATAACATAGGCAGATCTCTGTGGTGGGGTTGTCCTGAAGGCCACAGGCCCTGCGTCACCTTCACGGAGTCTCTTTACCAAGTCGGGGAGTTCCCCAAACTACCCTCGCTTCTGACATCAGGTGTGAGGTCAAGGGTCACCAAGACCCCCTTACGGATTAGTAACTTGATGGAAGGATTCACAGAACTCATCCAGTGGTTATCCTTAAGGTTACAGTTTATAACAACAAAAGGATACAGACGAAAACCAGCCACGGGAAGAGGCACGTGGGGCAGAGTTGACGGAGTTCAGAGCAGGACTCTGCCGATGTCCTTTCCCAGCGGAGGCCTGGCAGTGCTAACTTGTCCCTGCAGTGATGTGGGGACACACACACACAGCGTAATGCTGACCTGGAAACCCACCTCAGCCTTTGCTTTAGGGGAGCTTGATCACACAGACACACTTGACTGCTCATGTGCTTGACCTTTAATCTGCACCCCCTGCAGAAGGAGCCACAAGGCCCAAAAATCCCTATGATAAATCACCTTTTTACACTATCTAGTGTAGCTCTAACCCCCAGGTAAACAAAAACGCGCCCATTGGGCAGGACATTCTAAGGACTGAGAAATACTTCCTGGGGGCTAAGGGCAAAATCTAAGCCTCTCTTTGGTAAGGTTAACTCTTTACTACACACCCGTTCGTCCCACCTCCCTGCATAACCACATGCCTTTCCGCCAGCTGGGAGCTCGGCTGAACTCTCCACACCCAGTCTGGAGAGAGGAAAATACTCCCCTTTCCTGACCCACGGGGAGGTTTTGCCACACTCTCTCCATTTAGGGGACCTCTCCCTTTCTCCACAGCAGTATGTTCTACTCTTTGGTCCCCAGAAAACAGCACCATTGCAACTGGGGCTTAACATTGGGCTACAGGACGCATGCGCCATGGCAGGGGATTCATTTCATCAGGATCGTCAAATCCTTGCCTGGAATGTGCATCATAACTCAGCTCTGCTCTCACCTTTTAACTCAAGTCTGTAACATTCATTTAAAAGATCACTGAAAAATACCTTGGAAGGTTACGGAGAGACCGAAGCTGAGACTCGTGTGACACACTAAGGGTTACAGTAATTGAAACACTACTTACTTGTCGGGTGCTTCAGAGTTTCCAAAGCCTTTTCCTGTGCTCTGTTTAACTTAATGATAGTAACAGCCCTGTGAAGCTGGAAGGCAAGTTTGTTTTCCCCATTTTAGAGATGAGAAAATTGATGCTGAGAAAGTTGAACATCTTGCCCAAAGTCATGTGGCTATTACATAATGAATCTTTGTTTCCTAAACTATTGGCTTTTTTCTTCTTTGTCACAACACAGCTCCAATAGAACCCTCCTTTCCTGTGCAGGGTAAGCAATGCAATTTAGCATTTATATAGCAGGTGGTATAAAATGGGCATGGTATTGTCCTCTTATTTTTCTGGCAATATTATGACTCTGTAATTAAACGATCAATTATATTTCTATAAGATGCTTGTGACCTGCCGGATTTCCGTGAGTAGTTGCTTGTTCTCCCTCGCTTCGATACTTCATTTTTCCCAGTGTGAGCAGAAACAATCCTCTTTTGTTTCCTCTTCCATCCTCCAGAAATAAAAGTCAGTCATTTTAAAGGGAAAAAGCTAGATAGGCTCATACTAGCATGCCCCAATACCTGGGAAAGTCAGATTATTAAAATAAAAACTGAATAAAGATGGGCAATAGCGAGTATTGAGTATACAGTGTTCATCAACCGTGTTTGGCAATTCCAATAATATAACTGAATAATGATAGACTGAAAACCATCATAGCCTTGACTGATCTATACATAGGTTTGAACACAGCTGTGTCCTGTCTTTACCGTGCTACTTTGAATCAAGTATACTGATTGATCTCCACGCCTCAGTTTCTTCCCTGTTTTTTTTTTTGTTGTTGTTGTTTGTTTGTTTTTTTAGAGACAGAGTCTCACTTTATTGCCCTCAGTAGAGCGCTGTGCCGTCACAGCTCACAGCAACCTCCCAACTCCTGGGCTTAGGCGATTCCCAAGTAGCTGGTACTATAGGCGCCCTCCACAACACCTAGCTATTTTTTGTTGCAGTTTGGCCGGCTTTGGACTCGAACCTGCCACCCTTGGTATATGGGGCCGGTGCCCTACCCACTGAGCCAGAGGCGCTGCCCTCTTCCCTGTTTTGATCAGCCTTTCCCAAAATCGCTGTGAATGATCGGATTGTGTGCGTATATATTTAATTTGCTGCAGTGGGCAGGCCTGCCCCCCGTGACCTTGGAATATTAGCTGGTTTTTCCCTCCCTTTCAGTTCTCACTGGGTGTTTTCTCTTCTTTATCACAGGCGCTTTTGGACTTGACAGAAGCTATATGGGAAAATCCTTGAAAGGTATGGTATAAATTTTAGGAGGAAATACATATGTCAGAATCACAATTTTTTTTTTTAAATTTTATCATGGAGACTGAAATATTCTTCAACAGGAGGAAAGGCAGACTTGCTGAATGAGTTCACCAAACACAAACCTGTTTGACTGGCCTTGTTAGAGCTTAAGTCTTAGAGGGGGGACCAAAGATTCATTTAGCTGAGGAAGCATTCATTTGTCCTTTGAAAGAAATAGGCTTATGGAGAGAGAGATATGTAAGAAAAGGAAATAGCAGGGAAACAAGGTCAGCTTGGTCACATGTTGACTGAGGTCTGCTGTTCAGGGTGAGTTTGAGCCCAAAGGTGCCTAGGACTGTGGCTTCACAGGGAATCTTCATGGCACAAATGCCTTCTCGTCATGGTAATTTTAGAGGACCCTCTTGGTTCTCCTGGGACCCTCAAGAGCTGGTTGCTTGATTGAATTTTAAGGCTTCTATTGGTAGATTTTCTATTAGTAATATAAAATGGAATTAATTATATTGGAATGTGATCATCCAAATGAAATCACACCCATGATTGACATTGGTACTTACCTTTGAGAGGTGCTAATATTGCTTTGTGGATGGATAAACCTACAGAAAATTCTCCAAATATGTAGAAAACGTATTATAGTATTTTCATTGTATCTACTCACAGGAACCTAGTTATAAAGAAAAAGAGGTAACTTGCCCAAGTAAATTATCATCAAGAAATGAAGCTACCATGAAACAACGTTTGCCTTTTTCTTCCCATTTCTCTTCACAGACCTGGGAAAAAATTCTGAATATAATTCAAGTACGTGCTCCTTAAGCAGTTCTGAAAACCCATATGCCACGATTAAAGATCCACCTGTACTTATCCCCAAAAACTCAGAATGCGGCTATGTGGAGATGAAATCACCAGCACGAAGAGATTCTCCATATGCGGAAATCAACAACTCGACATCAGCCAACAAGAATGTCTATGAAGTTGGTGAGTTCTCCTACCCATAGAAAAAAATCTACTCCGTAAGATTTTTTTTAAAGAACTTAAAGTATTTGTGAATGTAATAGTTGTAGTTCATATAAGCCTTATGGAAAATAATGATGCGTGTGTAAGATGCAGCCTGTGGTTACGGTGATCACACTGGTTGGTTTCAAATGCATTTTTCAAGGAAAATACCATTTAAAAAATTTAAAGTAAGTATTCCTTGTCTTCCACCGGGTCATCCATCTTCTGTTTTGTAACCATAGTGAGTATATTAGCACACACATGGAAAAGTATGTGTATCACATGAGCTCATATAGCTACTTAGCCAAAATAAATAGTTCAAGTGGATTAAATAGGGGGTTGCATTTCCTGGTTGTATTCGTTATACGAATAAAATACTCATAGCAGGATCGAAGCATTTTACTTTTAAACTTCTCTAACATATCAATAATATTCTCACATGTGAATCTGTACAAATTAATAAGAACTCAATTTAAAATTAGAGTTATTCTGATTGCCCTTTACAAACACCATTTGGGAAATAATAGACCATACCGCAACTACCATTGGCTACATGGTAAATTATATATTTTAATTATTTATTATTTCTTTCTGTTTCCCCTCCAATGCCTAATTTATCTGTCTTTCTTTATCTTTACTGGTATTTATGATTTTGACCTTTAAAAATTCTCTACAACTTTAAATGAAGTGGCTAATTTATCACTAGTAATTCATTTCATGCCAGACATGTAACTGAAAAAAAAAAATCTATAAAATGATTTAATTTTAAACTACTAAGACAGCTTTTTTTTGCAGTTTTTGACAGAGGACTGGGTTTGACCCCGCCACCTTTGGCATATGGGGCTGGCACCCTACTCCTTTGAGCCACAGGCGCCACCCTAAGACAACTTTTTAAAATGGGACCAGAGTGAACTAACTTAATTTTTGAACACTCAGTAGTAATTCCTCTTTAAAGTGTCCTAAAAGCCTGCAACAGTAGAATGGGGACTCAGCTGAAAATGTGGGTCTGGGTAAAGCTGTAACTTGTTGACTGTGTCCATGAGTTGAGTTAACCTTCAGGGACCTCAACCTTCTCACCGTGGACTAGATTATCCCCAAAGTGCTTTTCAGACAATGATTCACATCCACGCTTTCTGTCTCTCCCCTTGATGTGGTCCCGCCCAACCATGTGGTCATCTTGTTGTTTTGAACACCATTTGTGCATGTCAGTTAGCCCAACAACCGCAGGATGGCCACTCCCATGTGATGAGAGAAGAATCATGTTTGAACAGCCATTATTTCCTTTTATTTTTATACACATTACTTTTGCATGTTTGACATTTGCAAGAAACGTCATATTCTTTGTTAAAAATGGTTTTCCATTGCCAGTAAGTGAATGTGTCCTTGGTTATCACAGAACCTACAGTGAGTGTTGTCCAAGGAATATTCAGCAACAATGGGCATCTCACCCAGGATCCTTACGACCTCCCAAAGAACAGTCACATCCCTTGTCATTATGACCTGCTGCCGGTGCGAGACAGTTCATCTTCCCCCAAGCAAGAAGATGGTGGCAGCAGTGGCAGCAGCAGCACCAGCACCAGCAGCAGCAGCGAATGACACCAGAGGACTACTTGGTAACCGCTGGAAACGTTTCCAGAACTGCAGCTGGGTTCTTCTCCGTTTTCAAGTTTGCCACCTTACAGGAATGTTAATCAACTTGGTGGGCAATTGTTGGACATGAACCAGAAAGCTCAGAGCTGAGGCTGGCACTGACTGTAGATGCTCCTTGTACAGGGGGTGGCTTGGAAGGAGAGAGCGACTTCATTTCCCTTGGCTGTTAGTTGTAGAGCTGCACTCGTGAAGCATGCCTTAGTGTCACATGTCGGCTGGAAGCATGAACTTGCAGAACTCCTTCGGAGACACGGGTTGCGGTGGACATTGGCGTGGTTGCTTGAAAAATTAAAATGTACACGTTTTATTTCTCCTTCACGTCATAGATCTGCATCTAGGACTTTACAGTTTCTCATAAAATTGACTTCCTAAGAGTAGGGCTCACTAAACATGTAGCGAAAAGAGGGCATGTTACTGAGTCCTTGTTGCTTAATATTTTTCAGCCAGACTCAGACTTGTAGGGTTAATATGAATGCAGGAAGAAGCTGTCTGTCCCACGGCATGACTGGACAGACTTTGAACACACTCTAGAAGTGGATAGAAAATTGAAACATGAAAATCTTAGGTTTTATTTAGAATGGGAAATTGTACAATTAGGATAATGTTAGAAATATTAGAAGTATGTGTATGGCAGAAGTCAGTATACAAATATGCCAGGCTGTTTGATCCTTGGCCCACTTTCATTACATGATTCTGATCACTGCCCCCATCGTAGTTATTCACCACTGGAGATTCCTAACATATCAATGATTATTTCATAAATAGATAAATGAAATAATTTTATTTTTGACAGACCGGGTTGGATGAGTATGTAATGATTGGTAAGGACTGTAAATTTTAAGTGTAAGAAGATACTTAAGATCTATAAACCATTAGTAGTACATGCCGTAATATAGCATTAGCAAAACCTTTTGATTAATTTTTCCCCAAAGTGACTGAAATATTTTTGTGCATATTTGAGAAAAGGGCACTTTCCTTTATTAATCGTCAATTTAGAGAAACTATGCTTAAGCTGGTCTTTTGCATCGCTAATTGACATGTACCCCATGTTTCATTAATTTGTATTTCCATTTTTAAGTTGTATAGTCTATGTTTTGTAGTGTTTGGATTGTTAAGGAAAAAATGGTTCTGTGTTCATGTTTCTTGTACCATTACCACTCATTTTTTGCTTGATTAAAATGTATTATTCTTTTATTTTCTTTTGGAGGGAAGAGATGAAAATATATAATTGGAATCTATTAAAATTGATTATTATTGAAATGATACAGTAACCCAGGTGATTGGCTTATGATTGAAATACAGAAGCTTTTTGGTATTTAAAGTGGAGTTCCTTTTGATCTGTTGGTTCGCTGAGTCTTGGTTAAACCAGGGAGAAGGGGAACAAGAAGGAAAAGTTGTCACTGATTCAGTATTACAGACTCATCTTACTAAAACCTTCTTCCTCGTGATCACATGATTGATCATCCAAACTGGGGCACTTTGGACAATACACGATGGCGTAAGTCCGGCCCTGGACTTAAGTCTGGACTATTCCAGCAAACCAGAACAGATGCTTATCCTGCACATACTTATATAATAACATTTTTTACTCCAAGGAAATTGTCCGACGAGATTGCTGATATGATGCAAGAAACCCATTTTCACTTTTTTTGATCTCCTTGAGCAAGCAGAGGGGCTGAAAGGCTGAATAAAATAGAAAATTCATAAGAGGAAACACTCGTCTTCAATATTTTGAAGACATGATCCCCTATATGGCATTCTGCTCCGGTGAGGCAATTAACGAAGATGTAGAACACATTCATCTGGCCTCGCCCCAGCCTCATTACCAAGTTGGGACAGCTCATTATTTCAGATCTCACCCCTGCACCTGTGATGGTGGTTTGGAACAGGTGCACAGCACCTTCTTAGAACACTCACCCCTTGGAAGGCTGTTTCTTTTAAGGAACTCCAAAGTCAAATTAAGGAAATAAGGAATTGCTTGGAACATGCCTTAGAAAAAAATTAATTTATTTCAATAGTTGACCACTGGCTGACCCTTGACTCTAAGGGACAAGCATCTCATTGAGATATATGTGAGTCAGTAGACAAGAAGTCATTTTTTGGTAATAATAATAATAAGAAGAAGAAGACGACATTGCCCTTTTCTCTTTTTAGGAACCTCTTTATAGAGCTCTGTGGTAAGATGAGTTTTTCCATTACTCCCTGAAGAGAGGTTAAAAAAAAGAAAAACAACACTGGTTTCTTTTCTCATTCTGCTACTTAAAAAAGGAAAGCTTCATGTACAAAGGCAACAGCAACTTAGGTAGAAAACTGGTCAACAGATGGAAACTCGGAAGGGCCACCACCATCCCTCCCTGTGCATTTTTTTTTTTTTTCTGACAAATTGCTCAAGCTGATGTCCTGAAACATTTGTACCTGAGGCAATTCTTACAAGAGTTCACTCGGGAGTTTTCAAACATCAGACCTCACACAGAGGTCTGGATATTGTAAAACTACATGTTAACTTGAAGAGGTCTGGTTGACCTCTTCAAACCAGACCTCTTCAAGGCCAGATTTTCCAAGGGTTTTGGTATAGATTTGTGTAGGGAGGATGACTTTTGTCAGAATAAGAATTAAACAAACAAAAAAGAAACCTGGCAATTTTTTTCCCCTGAAATGACAAACTTTAGGAATTTTTCAGGTACATCAAGTGAAATTTGATGGCAATACCATTCTTATACAAGGTGAATCTATTCTCATGATCTTTGAACCTATATTAATTTTGGACCCTAGTATTAATTTTTCCTCTAAATCCTGTAACGAGCATGGAGGTAAATGATTTTGAAGATAACTGGCAAAAACCATTCATATAGGAATGTCAGCCTGACTGTTATTTCCTTAGAAAATTTATAAATTATTGCCCCAAATGATAATTCCTTTATTTGCCTTAATAAAAAGACTATTTGATTTGTAGTTATTATAGGTGGTCAGGAAAACCTCACAGTTATTTTATAGTGCTTGACATTAATTCCTCTCCTATGACATAGTAATAATGTTAACAGAATTTAGTGTGTTTAGCAGTATCTTTATGGAATTTTTATTCACTGATTTCAGGTAAACCAACCATAGAGTCTTATAATTGGACAGCTCCAACCTGCCTCTGCTAAATCCATTAGCACAATGATCACGTGTTGCGAGAAATTAAATAATTTATGAAAATGTAGTTAGTCTGACCCCAAAGATCCACATTAGTGGCCAATTATTGAGACTTTTAAACCCTAAATATTACAAAAATTTAACAAGAGTATCATAACACCATTTATAAGTTTCATCATTATTAGAAGTCCATTTTATGCTTAAAATAAGGCAAAATCAGAAAGCAATTGGTTTTAAGGGTTTTTTTTTAAAAATAATGAATTTTCTCTGGGTAAAAATTTCTTTTTTATTCAAACTGAATATTTAAGAGATATTATGGTCTTTAAGGCTTTATGTGATGGAAGTGTACATAGAAATGCAAGTGCAAATCCTGGGGTAAGGACGCGTGCTTATCTGTTAACTAAAGATGTACAGCAAACTGCCCTTGTGTGTCCTGCTAATAACGGTGTCCTAACATTGGGTCTGCTTATTCTAGTTCCGTATTTAATCTAGGCTTCACTTTGATACGAATGAGCTGCAGAATATATTTTTAAAAGGAAAAAAATCAAAATACATGAGGATTTACTTGGTTGTAGCAAACAAAGAAAGTGCTTTCCGTGTTGAAATATCTATTTTCCAAAGACGATAAACTTGCGTCAGTATTAGTCTACATTGTCATTTATATCACCAAATGAGTTATAGATTAATGCAATAAACTTTCTAATGAAAAAATTCTAAAGTCGTGTTTCTTTCTGTTTGTGAGTCTATTATTGATTAACGAGAGCAAAAATCTCATGATCCTATGGGAAAAGTTAATATGTTTTTGATGTGCGGCCCCATAGCACTTTATAGATACACTTTAATAACAATAATACTTTATTATGTTTAATTGTTTGTGTACATAACTTGCTTCTTCAGACTACTTGCTCTTTAAGGACAGAGGCAATATTTTCTTCATATTTGAATCCCTGGATCTCAGGTTAGTGGCTAAGACTCAAGTCTTCTGTAAACAGCTTTAGGTTATTTTATGTGGATTTGTTTCTAAATCTCAGTGCCTGTTAAATGACAAAATTGTCCATAGAGGTGGCCAACACACAGAGGATATTTTGCAAATATTTTGTAAAAGTTCATGAATATTTTGGAAAGGTATATTTAGCTATAATTTCTCATTTTCCCTATGAATGGTGACTTCAGGGTCAACTTTTGGGACACCCCGTATAGTAGTTCCACAGTATAGGCACAATAAATGTAAAGAACCTCAAGAACATAGCTAATAGTAAAAGGCAGCAAAATATTTACAATGGAAGAATTTTGAGAATTTATGACCGTTTGAGATAAAATTTACTGAATCATAAGTTTGTATACTTTTAATTATGGCTATGTTTAACATCTGGCTCACAATATTCCCCGGGGTTTAACAACTGGCTGTCAGAAGTTTGCATGAGCTGCTTCAGCACATCACCAGGTTACCAGAGCCTGATTTCTGATTGTCCAAGCCTGATCTCTGCTCAAGAATCTGATATTGACTGATACAATGCTGCAGCTGGAAAGGAGCAGAGACCACATTTTCTCCTTCCTTTTCATTTTACAACTAGAAAAATTGAGGTCCAGAAAATTTATCCATTCGAGTCAAGAAAATACCATGAGCTGAATTTCCTTGGGTGTATATATTTCTTTTTTTTTTTTGTAGAGACAGAGTCTCACTTTATCGCCCTGGGTAGAGTGCCGTGGCGTCACACTGCTCACAACAACCTCCAGCTCTTGGGCTTAAGCGATTCTCTTGCCTCAGCCTCCCTAGTAGCTGGGACTACAGGCGCCCGCCACAGCGCCTGGCTATTTTTTTATTTTGCAGTTCGGCCGAGGCCGGGCTTGAACCGGCCACCTTCGGTATATGGGGACGGCACCCTACTCGCTGAGCCACAGGAGCCGCCCCCTACCAACATCTTAAACTCAATGTGTTCAAAATGAGTTTGTTTCTCCCCAAATCTGCTACTTTTCCTGACTATTCTTTCTGTACTAAAAGTACTAAGAAGCTCCCAGTAATTTAGACATTAGAAGTTGCAGCTATCCTTGACTCCTTTTCTTGTTCTATCCTCCAATGGCTCAGACAGTCTATGTGGTTAATCGCTAAATATTTGTTTACATGCCCCTCCTCCCTCCATTGTTTCCACCCTTAAGTTATTGCTTTTGTGCTAACAAGGCAACTTGGTTCCTTCTCCTTCTCCTTCTTCTCCTCCTCCACCTCCTCCTCCTTGACAAACTCACTCTGGGCCCTGGCATCATCATAGCTCACAACAATCTCAAACTCTTGGGCTCGAGTGATCCTCCTGCCTCAGCCTCCCAAGCAGCTGGGACTATAGGCATCAGCCATGATGCCCAGCTAGTTTTTCCTTTGTTTTTTTTGTTTTTTGTTTTTTTTTGTTTTAGGAGAGATGGGGTCTCATTCTTGCTCAGTCTGGTCTTGAGCTCCTGAGCTCAAGCAATTCACCACCTCAGCCTCCTAGAGTGCTAGGATTACAGGTGTGAGCCACTGCACCCAGTCTTTCTACATCTTCTAATCTACTTGGCTTGCTGCCACCAGACTAATGTTGCTTCATATATGTTGAATGAATAACCAAAGCACGGTTTTCATTATGTTACCCCCCTTATTGACTAAAGGAAATTCAGACTTCCTAGCTTAGTTCTAAGCCTTTTGAATCTGGTCCTAGAGTCTATCTCTACTTTCTCAGCTTTAAATCATTCATATGCCCTGTGTTTCAGTCAAATACACCATCATTTTCCAAGCTGTATCCTGCAATACAATGGTGCCCTTCAGGAGGTTAGTACTGTTTCTTGATAAAAATGTTCCGTGGTAATTAAATTCAACCAAAGTCAGACAGCTTCCTTGCTAATCTCTCAAAGGCTTTACTATTCTGATATACATTGTAAAACTCCAACTGAGGGGGAAGCATGTGGCATTTCTCAATGCCATTTAACCATGAATCCTGTCTGAGAGACTATCACTTATCTCACAAGACACCAATGTTCCAAGAAATACATTTTCAAACAAGCCGATACAGATGCCTCTTTATTCCCCAAACATACTCCCATTCTCACATCATTCTCTTAGATTAGAACAGTGGTTCTCAACCAACGTTGCCCTCCAAGGGAAATTTAGCAATGTCTGGAGTTGGCTGTCCCAACTGAGAGCGGTATTATGTAGTGGGATGTGCTAGACAGATGTGCCAGAGATGTGCTAGACATCCAACAATGCACAGGACAGCCCCCCACAGCAAAGAACGAGCCCCCCGAAATGTAGGTGGTGCCATGGTAGAGAAACCCTGGTCTAAACAATCTCTTCTTACTTCCTCCCTCTGCCATTTAAGGCTGTATCCAATTCTTAAAGTCCACATCAAACATTTTCTCTTTAGTGAATGGTTGATTTTACCACTTAGATTTTCTTCTTCTAATCTTGTATAGCACTGGATATATTGCTTTTATAGCATTTATCTAATTCTTTCCTCTATAATACATATTTATGTACATTTATAACATCTCATCCTAGACTAGAGTGTTATTGAGAGTAAGGACAATATTGTGATCATTTTTTCTTTCTCCAAAGAACTAGCGCAGTAGTCACAGTAAGTTCTTGCTTCTAAAACAAGACGAAAGGCTAGGCAAGGTGGCTTATTCCTGTAATGCTAGTGCTCCAAGACGCCAAAGTGTAAGGATCGCTGGAGCTCAGGAGTTCAAGACCAGCCGGAGCAAGAGCAAGACCCCTGCTTCTACTAAAAATAGAAAAATTAGCTGGGCATAGTGACACTTGCCTGTAGTCCCAGCTACTCAGAAGGCTGAGGCAAGAGGATCACTTGAGCCCCGGAGTTTGAGGTTGCTAAGAGCTCTGATGCCACGGCACTCTAGCCTGGGCAACAGAGTGAGATTCTGTCTCAAAATAAATGAAGAAAGAAGGTTTATTTAACTCTTCTTTTTCAATCACCTCCCAACCTTAATGGTTTACCCCATCTTGTCAGTTTTTTCCTTCATGTTTTCCCTACATCTCTCTTTACCCACACCCACAGCCCCTGTGGGGTCATCGTGGCTCTCTGTGGTGTGGGGAGAGAGCCCGCCCTGACCCGACAGGCCTCTATTTGGCCCCTTGCTCTGCCCCTTCCTACCTGCCTGGCCCCAGGGAAAGGATACGCCTTCCCTGGGCACCATAGTTCTTCCTGCCACTGTGGAGGTGATTATATCTGCCTTGTTAGGTTTTCCTAAGGATCGAGTAAGTAGATGAGGCACCCGAAATACAGGGGTGCCCAACAATTGGCTCTAACACTCAACAGCCCAAAGGCTCTTCCTGCCCCAACTCAGCCCCAGACACTTCTCTGCTCCTCCATCACCCACAAAGCCCAAGCTGCTGGAATTCAAGCAACCAACTCAAAGGACCTTATCTCTAATTCTCCTTTCCAAACCTGGTGTCTTGACAAACTAGTCCATTTACTATAGTGCTTCAAACAGGCCTGAGCATGCTTATCTCTACATTCTGGTTCACGGGTTCTCCCTCCTTGGAAGTCCCCTTCTTTTACCTACAAATTGTACCCAAACCCACCCCAGCCTTACTCATTGGTTCAGTGAAGTCTTCTCAGCCTGCACTGCCTCCAAGGAGCCTTTCATTTTCTCAACGTTTGTCGCACAGTCTGTTCCACCAATGGGCAATGAATTTCCATTACTTGACAATGTTTCTCATGTAGGGAACTATGGAAATGCCCCTCCTATGATTATCTAACTAACCATTTGTGTGTTTCCCTGCTTTTCTCTGTTTAGATGGTAAGCTGCTTGAGGACAATGATATGTCTGATTCTTCTTGACCCTGCACATGCTAAAGGCTCCAGAAATGTGCAGTGCAAAATATTTAGTCTTCTTTTTTTTTTTTTTATAATTTTATTGAATCATAATTCTATACATTGGTGCAATCATAGGGCACGATTCATATACATTAAGAAATGTTTTGATCGTACTGTTACAGATAGCCTTCATGGCATTTTCTTGATCACTATATAAAGACATTGATACTCTACATTTAATAAGT
The DNA here is from genome assembly GCA_963573935.1 of Arctocebus calabarensis. Classification (NCBI taxonomy): domain Eukaryota; kingdom Metazoa; phylum Chordata; class Mammalia; order Primates; family Lorisidae; genus Arctocebus; species Arctocebus calabarensis. Next base: position 16,301 of record CAUYON010113417.1, read on the forward strand.
TTCCCCAGTACCCTGCTAAGATGCAC
>CAUYON010113419.1:0-18196 GCA_963573935.1 Arctocebus calabarensis
ACAGATAGCCTTCATGGCATTTTCTTGATCACTATATAAAGACATTGATACTCTACATTTAATAAGTTTCCCCAGTACTCTGCTAAGATGCACCGTAGGTGTGATCCCACCAATTGCCCTCCCTCCACCCATACTCCCCCCCTCCCCTCCCCTTCCTTTCCCCTTTTCCTGTATTCCTATGCTATAATTGGGTTTTAGCCTTCATGTGAAAGCTATAAATTAGCTTCATATTAGGGCTGAGTACATTGGATACTTTTTCTTCCATTCTTGAGATACTTTGCTAAGAAGAACATGTTCCAGCTCCTGAGTGAAGAAAGTGCCTTTGAGTCTTCAGAGTGGGCAGAGTCAGAGAATAGATAAGCAAGTTGCACACAATAAATTCTAGATCCAAAAATCTTTGACTTTTAAATGACATTTCTGGAACCTCATCTTCATTTAGTAATATCATACACTACTATTGAGCTGAGGTTTAAGTCTAATCAACTGGGTAAGCAGAAGCATTTCCAACATACCAAACTTTTCAAATACCGCAAGGCCAGTTTTATCATACAGGGTGGAATAAAAGCTTCTGTTTTTAAGAATTCAAATTCTTTCCATGTTTTCATTTCAATACTAGGGATCTTACTCTTTCCTAATGTGGTATTGAGGATAAAGCTCTTGTCAATGAAGTAAACGTCAGTAATATTGGTAGGAAACTCACAACAAATTTATAGGCATTATATCAGTTTGGAAAAAAAGAGACTGTTTAAAATGAAATGAAAAAAAGAACTTTGGATTTCCCAACTTCTACAGATATGAAGCAGGATGAGAAAACTACTAACCTATAATCAAGAGCATATTTTATAGAGAAGAGTGGATAGCTCAGAAAACAGAACTGCAAACCCAAATTGAAGAAAAAAAGAGTCATGAAAAATCACCCCCAATAAACAAGGAACTGAAACAACTCATGCTTTGATGGGTTTCAGAGTTGTTGTGGAATTCACCCTGTTTTTCTTCATTCTGAAGGTAAGTACGTGTAGGAGTTATCACGTGCCTTTCACACTATCCTACATCAGTAGGGTGGGAATGAAGAGATAGGTAACTTCTCTCTCCAGTTCACAGGTCTTCCAATTGAAAGGACTCATATTCAGGGAACTGTGTTCAAAGAACTGCACCAGAGGGGCCTTCTCCATTGCTGGTCTTGATTTAGATGATGAGGTCCTGGAACTGGAATTGGAGCCTGATGTAAAAATGAGACATGAAAAAGGGGACTGGAGAAAAGAGAGGTGATTGTATGTGGAAACAACCTAAATGCTCACCAACCCAGGAATGGATTAACAAGCTGTGGTATATGTATACCTTGGAATACATATACCATGGAATACTATTCAGCCACTAAGAAAGATGGAGACTTTACATATTTCTTATTAACCTGGTTGGAGTTAGAACACACTCTTCTTAGTAAAGCATCACAAGAATGATGAGAAGCAAGAACCCAATGTACTCTATTCTATATGAAGGCAGTAGATGAGCTAATACACGGGGTGGTAGGGGAACAAGCAAGTGCAGAGAGGGGAGGTGGGAGGGGGATGAGGATCATGGTGTATGGCACACCTCTTAGGGGCAAGAAACAATTATAAGATGGACTTTTACAAATTCAATCAGTGTAATCTAATTCTTTGTAACTTTAATTAATCCCAAACAATAAAAAAAGTTATAAAAAAGAATATATGTAAAAAAATGAAAGAAAGGTAATTGTATTATGCTTATGAGAAAATGTATGTTTTTGTGACTGGGGGAAGACTGTGACAGTATAATATCTTTTTTTTTTTTGTATTACATATACATGTGTTCATTAAGTTTCCACTTTTTGCCTTCACAGAATTAAAAAGGCTTAAAATTTAATAATAATAACAATGTTTAAGATAAGGACTAAAAACAAAAACCACGTAAAGAAGATAAATACATTCAGAACAAAATCAGATGATTGTTGCATTGAAATATTAAGCGATATTAATAATAATAATGCAAAGAAAGTAGTATTCACATTTTCAGATAAGAATGTCTATTACAGAATGCTTTGACTCTGAGGCTCAGTATGGAGTCATCAGTTAACAACTTCTTAGTTTTTGTTCCAAAGTCTCAGAAAATAGACAACTAATATTTATAAATAAAAGTAAAAGATAATTTCAAAAAACAGATCATGCCAAATCTTATAGGCAATAGAAAAAGAAAAAATACTTCAAAATCATTCTACTTAATCTGGATACACCTGATATTAAAATTGGAGAAAACATATTATTATAAAGGGAAATTACAAACATATTTCACTTATAAATGAGGATGCAATATCCTAAACAACATATTAATAAGTTGAATTAAAAATTAATGTTTAAGTAATGTACTTTGGTCAAAATTAAATCCAATTTATGTGAGACTTAGTCATTCTTTCCTTTTTTTGTTTTCTTTCCCTCTCTCCCTCCTTCTCTCTCTGTCTTTCTTCTTCCCCTATGCCACACTGTGTCATTAATTGTCCTTATATCAAAGTTGAATACATAGGATTCATGCTTCTCCATTCCTGTGATGTTTCACTAAGAATAATGTATTCCATGTCCATCTAAGTGGGTAGAAGTACTGGAAAATATCCTTTTTTTTTTGATGGCTGAATAATATTTCATGGTATACATATACCACAGCTTACCAATCCATTCCTGGGTTGAAGGACATTTAGGCTGTTTCCACATTTTAGTGATTGTAAATTGGGCTGTGATAAACAGCCTAGTACAAGTGTCTTTATAATAAAAAAATTTTTTTTCCTTTTGAATAGATGCCCTATTTAAATTTTCTTGATTTCAAAAAATTTCTTAATGGTGATTTAACTAAAATCACCATTATCTTTTAATGTATGGTGATTTTAGTCATCTTTGTTATTGACTTTTACTTACAATGTTCTAAAATGTGTTCTGTATGATACCAGTTCTTTTAAATGTGTTGAAACTTGTTTTATTGCACAGCATATGTTCATTTTTATAAATATTCTAAGTAGCTATTAGGGGCAAATGTTCTATCTGCCTGCTAGGTCAAAACTTTTTTCATTGTTTTGTTTTCAAATATTCTGTGTCTTTACTGATCTTTTTGAATGCTTGGACTCTCAATTTCTTTATTCTTTCCCCCTTTCCTTTCCTTTCCTTTCCTTTCCTTCCTTCTTTCTTTCTTTTATTATTATTATTATTATTATTTGGTGTGTTTTAAGCTTTGGAGTTCTTTTTTTATTTCAATAGATTTAGTGGACACAAGTTGAATTCCATTAATGTACATATTGTAGAGTGGTGAAGACTGGGCTTTCAGTGTACCAATTGTCTAAATTGTGTACATTGTATCCCATAGGTAATATTTCGTCACTCACTCCCGCCTGTTCCCTCCCCCTTTAATTCTCCAGTGTCCATTATACCACTCTGTTGTCCTTGCACAGCGTGGTTTAGCTCCCACTTAAAAGTGAGAACATGTGGCATTTATTTTTTCCGCTCCTGAGATTCTCCACTTAGGTTAATGGTCTCTAGGACCATTTCAAATTACTGCAAAAGACATAATTTCACTTTTTTCTTAGGGCTGAGCAGTACTCCCCAGTGTAATATATGGAGCTACCCAACCACAAGTAGTACACGATATATTTATGACATTGTCTATCTGCTCATTGGTTTATGGGCACTTAGGTTGATTCTGTTTCTTTGTGCTTGTGAATTGTGCTGCCATAAACATACCAGTGCCAATATCCTTTTGATATAATGATTTATTTTCCCTTGGATAGAGTCCAGTAGTGGGATAGGATAGAAAGGTATATTTACTTTCAATTCTTTGATAAATCTTCGTACTGATTTCCCTAGAGGTTGTACTAATTTACATTCCCACCAACAGTGTCTAAGAATTCCCTTTTCACTATGTCTCTGCCAACGTCTATTGTTTTTTTACTTTCTAATAATGGCCATTCTAATTAGAGTAATATGGTATTGCACAGTGGTTTTAATTTGCACTTCCATGATGATTAGCAATAGTGAGCATTTTTTCATGTATTTCTTGGCTATGTTACATATCTTGTTTTGAAAAATGCCTGTTCATGTACTTTGCTCACTTTTTCATGGGGTTGTTTGTTTTTGCTTGCTCAGTTGTTTGAGTTCCTTGTAGGTTCCAGATGTTAGTTCTTTGTTGGATACATAGTTTGTGAATATTTTCTCCCATTCTTTAGATTGTCTATTCTTTTGATTATTTCTTTTGCTATGTAGAAACTTTTTAGCTAATTAAATAGGCTCTTAATTTATATGAAAATTTATTGTACTGGGGTTAGATTTATCTATTTTCACATGCTCTTTCTATTTTTGCTTTTTACATTTTGAGATCTAGTGAGTAGGTGCATAACAGTTTAGAAGTATTTAAACTTGTGGCAAATTAAACTTTTGTTACTATAGTGTGATTCTCTTTACCAATAGCAATGCTTTTTGCTTTAAAGTCCATTTTCCCTCAATAACAGTGGCATTCACCTGCATATATATGTTTACTCCTTTCCTTTTAATGTTTCTGTTTTCATATATTTTTTTATCTGTGTCTTCGAAAATGTCTGTTATCACTATGTTTTACCTGGAGAATTGAATCTGTATTTACTTACTGAAATTACTGATATATTTGGTTTTATAGCTTCCATAGTGTTATATTATTTTGTGATTTCTACTTGTTTACCATTTCCATGTCCCTTTCTCTCTCCTTTCTTTGGATTTATTGGTTAGTTTTTCTCATTTCACTGTTTCCAATAGAGGATTAATGTTAGGCACTCTATTTCTAGTCTTTTCATGGCCATGATGGAGTTTAATATACATGGTTAATTTATCAAAGAATAAAGTTAATCAATATCTAAATCCTATCATCAAATAAGACTAAGTCCTTAAAATGCTTCAGTTTTCATTATTCCCTTATAATGTGTGTTATTGTTATTGTGCAGTTTAATTCTATCGTGTTTTTTTATGACTCCCCCAAACTATAATTATGACAATTTTTATGATCTCATTCTTCTCATTTTATGTATCAATGTTTCTTTAGGTTTATCTGTATATTTCTCCATGGCTTTGCTTTCATTTATTTTTATATCTCATTCCTTCCATCTGGGATAATATCCCTTTTTCCTGAAGCACATCCTTAAGAATTTCCTTTAGTGAGAACCTGCTGCTAGTGAACTCTCTCCATCTTTGTGTTTCTTTAAAGACTTCTGTTTTTTCCTGGTTGTTGAAAGATATTTTTGATGTATATAATCTTCTTTTCTTATGCCATGGTTTATCTTTCTGTTAGATTAAATTTGTCTCTACAGATGAGCACTTAGATTCCACCTTAGTGGGGCTGGACCATCACATAGATGGTGGTTTGAAGAAAACTGGGACAACTTTGCCCTTTCCACTGCAAAAAAATGACTCTCTTCTCCAAGTGCCAAGAGCTTGAAATGCCCACCTCTCGATTAAAGCACATAGTGCTAGAAGTCTTTTATTAAAATACAGCTTTTCATCAGTAGGAAGAAATAGCATTAGCTATTATTCACTGTCAACACATGTGGTGAGTTAATTCATGTGGTGATTGCCATGACAGGGGCTAACAACCGTGCTGGCTTGAAGTTGGGTCACATAGGGACTAATAGGGAAATTATTCTTTTATTTTGGAAAATTAATTTTTATAGGAGGAAGGAGGAGAACGGCTTCTGAATAAGCGACACTGCCCCTGGGAATTTGTCCAGACTGAGGAAATAAGCTAGGACAATTTAGACGGGTGCCAGAAGAGCCCTGGTTCCTCTAGGGTGGGGGTGCGGCCAGGGGGGCATATGGGGGCGTGTGTGAGGAATGCTGACCCATGCATTTCAGCATTCTCAACTCCCCAGTCTGAACCCCTCACACCATGCCTACCCTCTCCTTCCTTGGCTGGTATCCTCCAGTTGAAGTAGAAATAAAGCCCTAGAGGAGACGGTCAGGCGCTGACCTGGGCTCCTGCCTTCTCACCAGCTCCCCCGCAATGTTGCTTTGCAGCTGCTCCTTCTCCTCCTCTTGCCTCTGGCTCTTTCCTCTTTTGCATATAAATAAGCTTACGTGTATCCCATTAAGAAACCAAAACCAAAAACCCTCTCCTTACAAACATAATACTAAATTCACTGAAGAAATTTTGGAAACAGAAATTTACAAAGAATTTGCTAAGAAGGAACCTAAAACCTGCCTTTTGACCTACCACCCAAAGTTAATCACCTTTAATATTTTTTTAAAAAGCCACCTAGATCATTTGCCAATGTCAAAAATTGAGGAATAGTTTATAAATATTTCCTTAACTTCTGCTGTTTGTATGTTACTTTTTGGATTTTGTTTTGTTTGTGTGTTCTGTCTCAGTCTGTATCCACCCTTTGCCTACCTACAAAATTGGGATAATAACATGGATTTAATTTCTAATTTACTTAATTTTCTCATTAAAACCCCTTTGCCTATTGCTACATTCCTTCTGTCATTGTAGGCTCTTTCTACAGCTAAAAGCTAGCAGATGCCTATAGCTCAATAGGGTAGGGCTCCAGCCACATATGCTGAGGCTGGTGGGTTCGAACCCAGCCTGGGCCACCTAAAACAACCAAATAGCCGGGTGTTGTGGCAGGCGCCTGTAGTCCCAGCTACTTGGGAGGCTGAGGCAAGAGAATCACTTGGGCCAGAGAGTTTGAGGTTACTGTGAGCTGGGACACCACAGGACTCTACCCAGGGCAACAGCTTGAGACTCTGAAAAAAATAAATCGTGCTCACTTCGGCAGCACATATACTAAAATTGGAATGATACAGAGAAGATTAGCATGGCGCCTGCGCAAGGATGACACGCAAATTCATGAAGTGTTCTATATTTAAAAAAATAAAATAAAAACTATAAATAAAAGCTGTCAGTAGCCTTGAGGATGAAAAATTTGGTAGGCATTTTTCAGGTGACAGTTGTCAGTATTGGTTACTACCTTTTGGAAACCTCTCCTTCCTTGATTTTCATGAAAATTTCACCGTTTTTCCATTTCTCATTCCTTCATAGAATACATCTTGAGCTTCTTGGGATAGTCTTACTTATCAAGTAGTCTTAGTGGATCTGTTCTATGACCTTTTGTCATTCTCCAGTGGCTGGCCAATCTCTAGCAATGATTCTGTCTCAAATTCAGATTTCTCTCACGAGCTCCAAACCAACGTAGCCACATGTATTACTGGGACCTCAAACTCAGCATGACTGAAGCAGGACTCAGCCCTCTCCCCCATGCAGGAGGGCTTCATGGGCTGGCCTAGAAATGGTGGACATCATTCTGCCCACATTCTTCCAGCTAGAACTTGGTCAAGTGGGTGCACCCAACAGCAAAGGAGATTGACTGTGTGCCCAGGAGGACGAGGTAAACAGCCGCGTGACCAACCAGCTGGTCTCTGTCATAGCTACCCATGAGAAGTATTGTATGGCAAGTCACCAGAAAGGGGGGACTTCTGCAGAGTCTACTGATAAGCAGTCAGAGTGGCAAGAAGAGAGTGTCCTGGAAATAATCTCTCAGGGAAGTCTGGGTTGGAACTGCTCTGGAGGTTATTCACTGAGGAGTCAGAAAACCAGGGCAGATACTAAAAGCAGCACATCAAACATGATTTGCGTATCCAATGAAGCCATCCAAAATGAGCTCAGCAAGAGAGCATGAGGTCAGTGAGGAACATCTCCAACGTGTCCAGATGGGGCTCTTCCCAGCACAGAGACTTTCAGTGTTCTTTCCAGAGGACACTCAAGACAGGCTGAGGTCAGCTTTGGCACACTTTCAGTTGTCACTATCCTTTTTTCCCCACTTCAGTTGCAAACTTGACAATGTTTTCTGTTTTCAGATTTCTGGTCATTTTCAAAGATAGCTGAAGTATTTTTGTTTTTTCTCTTTAACTTTCTCCATCTCTCCATTCTTCCATTTCTTGTTGCCAAGTACCTTCTGGAAAGCATGGCCTCAGCAGATGAGGGCAGGTTAGCACAAACATAGCCTGGGTGCCTGTCCTCATGTTCCCATTGCTGGTGCTGTTAATTATTTGGTGACTGTGTGGTTCAAGGGATCTGTCCCACCAGACCAACAATGGGTGTGATAGTTAGAAGAACAATTCTTGTACTCAATATCAAGTGAGTCATTCTAGCTGAGTGTACCACTTATAAAGATGTTTATTGAGAGTTTTTTGAACTTCTTATCAGGTAGATTTCTACAAATATGAAATAATATAAAGAAGGGTATGGCTTGGTGCCTGTAGCTCAGTGGCTAAGGCACTGGCCACATACACTGGGGCTGGTGGGTTCGAACCCGGCCTGGGTCTGCTAGACAATGACAACTACAACAAAAAATAGCGGGGCGTTATAGCAGGTACTTGTAGTCCCAGCTACTTGGGAGGCTGAGGCAAGAGAATCACTTGAGCCCAGGAGTTTGGGATTACTGTGAACACTCTACCGAGGGGGACACAGTGAGACTTTGTCTCAAAAAAAAAAAAAAAAAAGTCTACATTTATTTGTTCTTCATCATGTTTCTTTTCCTCCCTTTTCATTCCCACTACTACCATCTTTTAACTGCACTGCCCTTTTTTTTAGTTTTGCGGGAGGTACCAGGGCACTGGCTCTGCCACCCGCAGGCTCCATGATGATGGCATCTCCCATCCCATTTCCTCACCCTGCTTTCCTCATCCTCAAATGAGGAATGATAGGGCCCAGCTGAAAGGTGGGGATGAGGATTAAATGGAGTAATTCTTGTAAAGACCTTAGGACAGTATCTAGTATGTATCCACCTTTTATTACTATTATTAAGACAGGGTCTTGCTCTATCACTCAGGCCTGAGTGCAGGGGCCTCATCACAGCTTACTACAACCTTGAACTCCTAGGCTCAAGCCAGCATCCTGCCTCATCTTCTTGGGTAGCTGAGCCTATAAGCACACACCATCACAATTGTATAATTTTTTTATTTTTAGTAGAGATGGGGTCTTGATCTTGCTCACACTGGTCTCAAACTCCTGGGCTCAAGAAATCCACCCACCATGGCCTCCTAGAGTGCTGGGATTGCAGGTGTGAGCCACCGTGCTCAGCCTTATTTTTATTATTATCATCCCCATTTTAATCCGTTCAGAAAGCCAAGAACAGAGTGTAGAAACTGTTGCTTATTCTGCGAACAATCTTCAGTGACTCTGAATTACCAAACAAATACAGTGTAAATGCCATTCCAGCTATTGGTGATCTGGCCAGGACTCACTTCCAGCAGCTTCTCTGATTCATCATCATCAGCCACGGCTCCTTCTTCAGACACCTCTGCCTCTCTCCTGCCTCTGCACCTTAGCATGTGGTAATTTTTCAGCCTGGAACTTCATCCTTCTAGATGGAGTCTTTTTCTGGTGTGCTGTTCCCTCTGGTCCTGAGCAGATACCATCATTTAATGGATGTTTTCCTGCATCTCCTTCCCAGTGATCTGAATACCCCTGTGACTGCCTGGGGGAAGTGGCTGGGGAGCAGTTGACTTGAGAAGAGTAGGAAGATGCTTCTTCCAGCTTGGGCCTCCAGGTGTGCTCAAGGCTGATCTCTGCCCCTCCATGCTGTGCACCTCCTTCATCTATGCAGTTAGGAAAACAAGACATTTTATGGTCCTATTTTGTTTTTCTTTTTGAGACAGAGCCTCAAGCCGTCACCCTGGATAGAGTGCTGTGATGTTACAGTTCACAGCAACCTCCAGTTCCTGGGCTCAAGCGAGTCTCTTGCCTCCGCCTCCCAAATAACTGGGACTACAGGCGCCCACCACAACGCCTGGCCATTTTTTTTTTCTTTTTTGGTTGCAGCCATCATTGTTGTTTGGCAGGCCCCGGGCTGGATTCGAACCCGCCAGCTCAGGTATACGTGGCTGGCGCCTTAGCCTGTTGAGCCACAGGCACCGAGCCTATGGCCCTATTTTGAATGTTGTTAAGAGGTTTAAATGAGGTCAATCAACAATGTGAAAGTTTCATGGGAAGAACAACAAGCTATGCAAATGTACAAAATATCATCATTATTATAATCAACAGGATTCAATGGAATACATATGTCTAAGAATTAAATTCATTACAAACATAATCAGTACCAGCTTGAATGCACCCATGTTGTTTAATTTTACAAGGCTCAGAGAGTCACAGGAATGTGCCCAAGCTCAGGGGGCTGCTTGGTAATGGACTCATAGCCAAAGGCTAAGACTTGAATTGGGACCCAGGCTCTGGAGCCTGTGTTCTTGGCAACAGTGACCCCTGCCTCCTGACATCACAAGGGAGGTCAGTACATAGCGTGCATAGAACTTGGGACAGTATCTCCAGGGCACACCGGCCCCAGCTGGGAAACCACAGTTACCTAGATGTAGCCATCAGGTCTGGAAAGGCCCTGGGCTTCTGCATTTTGAACAATCCCCCCAAACATTCAACTGTTCATCCACATTTATTTATTTATTTATTTGAGGCAGAGTCTCACTTTGTCACCCTATGTAGAGTGCTGTGGCCTTGGAGCTCACAACAACCTCCAACTCCTGGGCTTAAGTGATTCTCTTGCTTCAGCCTCCCTAGTAGCTGGGACTACAGACACCAGCTGCAATGCCCAGCTATGTTTTTTTTTTAGCAGGCCTGGGCCAGGTTCGAACCCACCAGCCGCAGTGCATATGGCCGGTGCCCTAACCACTGAGCTATGGGTGCCTGTGTTCATCCATGTTCAAAACCCTCTACTCTTAAATAGTAACTAATTGAGCACAAACAGTGTGCCAGTCTTTGTGCTATGCACCAGAGTAGGGCCATGGGTAAACATGACACTTTTCTTTAAGGTTCTTGCATTTTAGAAGAGAATTGATTATGTGGACACCGCCAACACAGAACAGTAAAAGCTACTGACACTTAAGTGTCTGTATGCAGGATCATGGGCACGCCAATGCCAGACTCTGCCTGGGTGCCCAGGAAGCCTTCTCAAAGGAGCTTAACTATTTTTATTTTTTAATTAATTAATTAATTAATAATATTATTAATTATCAATATCAATTATTATTAAATTAATTAATTGATTAATTAAATCATAGCTGTATACATTACTCTTGAGCAGTGACTTGACAAGAAGACCCAGCATTTTTCAGTTGAAATCAGTGGCCGAGATGGCATTTAGTAAGCATGAAACAGTTCATTCAGATTAGGTGTTGGAAAGAATACCAAGGTGATGTTAAGGAGGAGATACTGGAGAAGGAGAAACCACACCTGGGACGATTCAGCTTTCTTGTTCCAAATGGTTTTCTGCTCCAGGCAAGGTCAGCCATCCTCTTTACATTGGGACCCTCTATTATTAGACCCACAACTACCTGCTCATGAACTTGGGCTTCTCTTCCTGAGAGTCACCTCTGACACTTCATTCTTCCTGCCTCTTCTCTCCCTCCTTCCCTCAGGAACTGTTCTCCTGCCCCCACTATCTTCCCTGGGCCTTGAATTCTCCCAATCCTTATGGCCCCCAGTTCCTCTTCTGGCCACCCTTGTCCCACCATGCAGCCTGGATCATTGGACAGCCATTTCAATGACATGTTGGCTAATGTGTCTTCTCTGCCCAAGTTCAGAAAACAGTTTGTTTTGAATACCTAAGTGAATTCCTGTAATAGCATTATTTTAGGAAATCCCAGAATATTTTATATGAGAATCATAGTGTAAGCATTAAAGTTCAATGAATAGACAGTACATGTCCACACTTCAGAATGTAAAGCCGGAGTGTATAATATTTGTGTTGGGTTGCATAGGGTTGTATTTTTGTGGAACACAAATTGTTGAGGATGAACTTGTCAAATGCTGTACCTTATGGAGATACTGTTTGCATGCTTGTGTTTATGTTTTCATCATAACTACACAGTTTGTGCTTGTGCCTGCCTGTGTGTCCTGACCTTGAATTAGGATATGGAGGCTTAAATGTAACTGCCCAACTGACAAAATAATGTATTATTTTAAAAGTTCATTGTATATAGAACATACAGAGAGGATTTCTTCTATATTATTCTACAGTCTTGTAGATCCAGGGCCAAATTAAATTGTGTTGGTATCCATATCCTAAAACAGACTCTGAAGGTATTCCAGGCAAATCTGAATTATTTTTCTGACAATTTCACTTGTTTGGCAACAATGCTGTACTGATTTTATTTTACTTTTTTTTTTTTTTTTTGAGACAGAGCCTCAAGCTGTCACCCTGGATAGAGTACAGTGGCATCACAGCTCACAGCAACCTCCAATTCCTGGGCTCAAGCGAGTCTCCTGCCTCCGCCTCCCAAGTAGCTGGGACTACAGGTGCCCGCCACAATGCCCGGCCATTTTTTGGTTGCAGCCGTCATGGTTGTTTGGCGGGGCCCCAGGCTGGATTCGAACCCGCCAGCTCAGGTGTACACGGCTGGTGCCTTAGCCTGTTGAGCCACAGGCGCCAGGCCTGCTGTACTGATTTTAATGCAGACGCCACTCATCCCGTTAGCAGGGGCCCCTGTGGCCCCCAGGCTGTGAGACCCTGCCCTGCTGCTGTGGCTCTGTCCCCTCCCTGACCATGCCCTGCTTCTCCTGCTTTGGTCCTGCCTGTCCAGGAGCCGACTAGTGTCTTTGGTTCCAATCTCTGATCCCCCGTGCTCTTTTTATCCACTGGTACTTGGTCTGCAGTCACGCTTTTCACTGCGTTTATTCTACATCTTTCTGGTCTGATCACCCCCTAACTCTCGTCCCCTAGCTGCTGCTTCTTGGGGCATGACCTTAGTTTCCACTTTACAGAGGAAAGTGATGGGGCCATGTGAGTGCCCTGCGATGTGCTGGGACCCTGCCTTTGGTGCTGCATCCCGTGCGTTGCAGAGAAGCGCTGTACCTCCCTGCGCCGAGGCCTCCTGCCAGGGCCCAGCTTCCGTTTGTGGGCTCTCCCTCCCGTCCACAGCGAGACTTCTCTCTGGTCATCTTTAGTGGGGACCCCGCCAGCTCTCACACCCTCTGCATAGCCCTTCCTGGCGTCGCACATTTTCTCGCAGCGTCCCAGCGACCCAGCCCCTGAGCCCTGCGCCGGCCCCCATTTCCTTACATCGCATCTTCCTTCCCTACACGCATCTCATCAGATCAGCAAGCGCTTTCTTTCTCATTGCTGTTTATGGACGTCTTTCCTTCAGTCTCTAGGACTTCTTAGGTTGCAACACGTTTTCCTGGAGCTTTTCCGCCTTCAGATGACAAACACCTCAGCTCAGGTGCTGTGTCCCACTCACCTGACATTGTTTTGCCATGTCCAGCAGAGCAACAGACGGTCTTTGCTCAAACATTGATTTCCAGTCTTGTCTACACTAGCCACCCTGTTTCAGTCCCACCTTTCCTTCTCCCCTCTGTCCCTTTCCTTTATTGACTATAATACAACAATACATTAGTGCTTTTGAAGAAGAACAATTCCCAATAATTTATAAATGTGTAACTGAGAGACTTGGGATCATCACAGTCTGATTAAGATGACTGAGGGACACATGATGGCCTCCAAATTGTAATTTGTAAAGAATTCAACCAATTGTTTTGTATTTTACATCCAGGGTGATTTAGATAGCATCAGTGAGAGAGAGCCTAGGGTCATTGAGATGTCTCTGCTGTTGGGAGGGGGATGGTGAGCAGTCCAGTGGGCCTCCTGCAGCCTCTCGTGGCCTCTTGTGTCTTCCTGCAATGGCCAGCTGGCTGGACCAGCGTAACTCTGCATGAAAGATAGTGTAGAGGCCTCAGGCTGACTCTGATCACCAGACATTAAGAGATGGGCTTCCTGGCAATTTCTCCGTTAATCAGTTTGTTGAAAATAGTTAAGATTGTATATGAAACCAACACATTGTACCCCTTGATGGCACTATTGTACACAGCTATGATTTAATGATAAAGATAATAAAAACAAAAAGAGAGAGATGGGCTTCCTGGGGTTGTCCTCTGCCGGAGGTCTGGGCTTTGACACAAGCCCGAGCTGATCACCTGTGGGAAGCTGGCACCCCATGATCACACTCTCAAGAGCCGCTTCCCCCACCAAGGAAAAATGGCTGCCAGAATAATTCCACCAATTTGGAATTGTTTACTCTCTTTCAGTCCATCTGTACCAGGATGTTTGCCTTTTTTTATGCTTTATTTAACTTCGTATCAAAAATTAACACGCATGATGAGAAGATGTACTAGCTTGATTAAAAACATAATAAATGAGGATGTCCGTGAGGGAAGTATGGGAGGAAAAGGGGAAGCCAGCCGAGGACAGTGAGCCCAGTTATGTTGTGTGCAGACAAGTTCTGAGTGGCTGAGCCACCACGGGATGGTACAGAGATGCCTCTTCATGTACCATGACAAGGCCTGAGAGCCAGCTTCTAAGAACACTTAGTCTCTGCCAACTTGACCAGGGGAGGCCTCAAGGACTCTCAATAAATAGTAACGTCAACAATACTTGACTGCAGCAGAGCGCTGTCCTCCCAGGGTGAGATGTCGTGAAACATATGTTTCCCAGGGCACAAGATCAGACAGAGTGCTAGAAATCACCCAGCAGTTAGGAGGATAATTTCCTTGGGCTGTTTTTAATCAACAGAGCAGATGTTGGCTTCAGCTGAAACATGTCACTGAGGCTGTCTGGGATTCACAAAGCGGTGTCATCACTTGAAATCGTCACCCCAGGGACACAATCAACCCTGCGGGCAGATATCCTGGGAAAATGGAAGGATCTGCATGTCCTTCTTTCAGTTATACCTAACATTGACCCCTAACATTGAACGAGGCATCCTTCCTGGGCCCTGATACGTAAAATCTGAAAACCTTGGGTGAATCCCTGGTGACCTGAGTTTCTACCATCCAATTTGCTTCTTTAGGGATGATAGAAGTAGTAGAGAAGTAGATGAGAATAGTAATTAAAGGCTTGTCATACATCTGAACCACTTTAATAAATCTACCTTTCTTAAAACTGCAAAATATTAGCGTCACAAATGCAACCTCGATTCTATAGATGCTGTAAATAGGGAAATGTAGGGATACTGCACTGAGCTGATGATGAGGACATCTTTGGCCTCTCACCCTAGGATGTCCCATTGTCCCCTTTATCTTCCTGACACCCTATAACAGAATGAGATCTACTCACTGCTGAGCTGTGCGGGGAGACAAGAAGGCATAAATATGCTCGTGGAAATGACCGCCCACAGTGGGTGCTCCTTAAGTAGGTGTTGGGTAGAAGAAATACAATTTCTTTTCCATAAATTGTGGCATTGCCTGTACATGTATTTTTTCACTCAAGAATTCAACAAACTCATTTTGGGTTTCCTTGAATTCCAGTCACTCAGGAGTGGATACTGAAACTACCTTATGGCAAGAAGCATCAGGTAGCCAGGTGAGATTCCTACTGAGGAAACCATTTATCAAATTCATTTCCAGAGCAGAAACCACATTTCTTCATCTCAGCTGTCAAATGCTGCTTGTGTGAGTTGTTTCCCTGTTGCTGGGGCCAGGTGACGTGGCCTTCAGTAGCTTCTGTACCTGAGCTGATTTAGGGGACCGATTTAGGGGGCCTGCACTTCTCAGACAGAGGAGCTGTCAGCAGGAAGGCTGTGATTAATTAGGGAAGGTAAAGGAAAGGCTCTTTGACATGAGTCATCACAGCATTTGGATTTCCAAAGTAAGCTTTAGATGAGGCTCTGTTGAGTATTCAATGGACTGGAAAAAGAAGGAAAAAAAAAAAAAAGAAGAAGAAACTAAAGGAGAGGATGTTTCATGCCAAGCTTATGGAAATCCTGTGTGAAAGGCTGCTTAAGTTAAACGGATTGCTCTGGGAAGCTGATCCGGCTTCCTGGCGCTCACATGTGTGCTATTTTCAGCCTAACAAAGAAAAACAAACTTTCAAGATAGTCTTGTGGCCATTATAATAAGGGCTAAGCTGAGAAAGAAAACTGTCTTCGGGGTGTGAGGGGACAGGGCACACTGGCTTGTGGGTGAGGGCAGGTGCATGGGTCTGGGAGAATAGCTTCTCTTCCCGGGTCTCTGCTTTCTCACGGAGTCGATGGAGCTCTGGACCACACCCCATTTCCAATACTGTTCTAGCACTCAACTTCTGTGAGGCCCACGGGCGAGTCGGCAGAGTTGTGGTTACTTACTGAGTGCCAGGCACTGTGCTGAGACATTTACATCTGTGTGCCCATTTATACTTCGTAAACAACACTGGAAATTAAGTCAAACTAGTTCCTTATTTTAGAGAAGGAAATTGTCTCTGCCAACTTGACCAGGGGAGGCCTCAAGGACTCTTAATAAATAGTAACGTCAACAATACTTGACTGCAGCAGAGCACTGTCCTCCCAGGGTGAGATGTTGTGAAACATATGTCTTAAAGAGACTGGGTTCCCTCACCTGTGGACCTGCCTCTGTGAAGAGGCCTGAGTGAGAGTGGAGTGGTGGGGGAGGCTGGGCCAGCTGGACACACGCCCAGTCCCAAACCTGTGCTAGTCCAGCGCTGGGGAGATGTCAGTTTCAAGGTTCCTCTCACACCCATGACTATTCCTTCTTTCACCTTCCAGGACCTAGGAACTAAAGTGAGGTGAACAACCGAGGGCATCTTGGGTGGCGCCTGTGGCTCAAAGGAGTAGGGTACTGGCCCTTATACCAGAGGTGGTGGGTTCAACCCCGGCCCCGACCAAAAACTGCAAAAAAAAAATTGGATTATTAAAAACCGAGAGCATCTTTGGGAGCTACCACAGAATTCTCTAGGGCCCATTGGCCCTGACCCAGGGAAACCGCACTGGGAATGTCAGTAGCCCCAGTTTTGCAGAAAAGTAACCTGGAAATTATAAAACCATAGAATTTTAAAGTGAAAAGGGCATTTTGCATATAGCTACTCTAATATTTTAGTCCATCTGAAACTGGTGTCCAGATGCTTAAAGCCGGATTCTGAGACTGCAGGAGATTCCTGTGTCTCTGGAACCCTCCTGGCCAAGCTGATAAATAAGCTCTAAATGCTGCAATCAGAAATCCTTCTGGACCAAAAGACTCATCGGGTCTTCTACGTGTGGAGTCCAGATGCTGACACCATTCCCAGGTGGGTTGTGCCTGGGGCCTCTTGAGGAGCCTTCTGTGAAATGCAGTTTGGATTCACCTCGAGTATCTTAACCATGGCTAACTAGAGGCCCAGACACTTCTCTTTTTCCTTGCCATAAAAATGTGTCTGTGACTGTCTTGATTTCATTGCCTTCACTGAATGATGGAAGATTTAGTCACTTGGAAATAGGATCAAGGGAAGAATTGCTGGTGACTGCCTATTCTTTCTTTTTCCTTGTTAGATTATGTTGTTAGTAGATTATCCAGCTTTCTCCTTTTCTATTCCCTTATATTATTTCTTTTTTATGTTTTCTGTGTTTCAGATATCACACTTATTCAATAATGGAGAGAAGAGTGGCAGGAAGGCCCAGTCAACCAGTCCTGGCCTGAGGCTGGCAGGGAGGAGGTTGATGTGAGGTGTTCAGGCAGTTCTGTTAGCACAGTGGGTTCAAGGTCCACTGGAGGACCAAAAATGCTTAGGGAGAGCCAGCTCAGTTCGGCCAGGCCCAGATGGTGGCAGAGGGAATGGATCCCAGTATGGAGTTCCAGGGGGAAAATGGGCAAGCCCAGGGCATCAACTGCAGAGGGGGTGGTTCTGGGCAATCAGGAGACGGCAGAGATCATTGGAACCTGTTCAGAAGGAAAGGGGTCATTAAATATCAATTTCACCCCCATCAGCCTTCTAATGGTGAAAGCAAGTGTGAACGCATTTTGTTCTATTTTTTCATGAAAGCAATATGGTGTGAATGAAAAAACATTAGACTGAGTGATACTAGAGAACTAGGTTTCAGCCCTAATCCTATTAGGTATTTGTGGGATGTTGGGTGTATCTTAATTCCTTTGAGATTCAATTTTTCCATCTGTAAAATGAGGGCACTGAATTGGATGGGCCTGGAGATTTCTTTCAGCTGTACATTAGGATCATGACAATTGAACACATCAAAATTTATGATGCCTTTTCTTTTTTAAAATTATCTTTATTATTAAATCATAGCTGTGTATAATAGTGCAATCAAGGGGTACAATGTGCTGGTTTCATATACAATCTTAACTATTTTCATCAAACTGATTAACATAGCCTTCCTGGCAATTTCTCCGTTATTATATGAAGACATTTGTATTC
>CAUYON010113420.1:0-11378 GCA_963573935.1 Arctocebus calabarensis
CACCTGTAGTCCCAGCTACTCGGGAGGCTGAGGCAAGAGAATTGCTTAAGCCCAAGAGTTTGAGGTTGCTGTGAGCTGTGATGCCACAGCACTCTACCGAGGGTTACATAGTAAGATTCTGTCTCAAACAAAGAAAACAAATAAAAAAGAGGTTGTTTGTTTGCACAACCTCTCTAGCTGTTTCCAGTAAGAGTTAGTCTAATGTAAACTACTCTATCATGGTTAGAATCCAGTCTCCAGAAGTTATTCTTTTTTTTTTTTTTTTTTTTGAGACAGAGCCTCAAGCTGTCACCTTGGATAGAGTGCTGTGGCATCACAGCTCACAGCAACCTCCAATTCCTGGGCTCAAGTGAGTCTCTTGCCTCCACCTCCCAAGTAGCTGAGACTACAGGCGCCCGCCACAATTGCCTGGCTATTTTTTGGTTGCAGCCGTCATTGTTGTTTGGTGGGCCCAGGCTGGATTCGAACCCGCCAGCTCAGGTGTACGTGGCTGGCACCTTAGCCCGTTGAGCCACAGGCGCCGAGCCACCAGAAGTTATTCTTAACTCCTCCAGTGCCTGACATACACCCTTAACACCAAATAACCATTTTGCATCTTGTCTCCTTCCAAATTTTATATTTCCCCCATCTCCAGTGCCCCCTCCCTGGCCAGTCCTCCCTTGCCTATTTCCTCCATGGGCATCCCACCCCGCCTCTCTCCCCAGAGTCCTGTGCTGTGGCACCCAGGGAGCACACCACGTTCCAGCCTCGGCAGTCATCTTGCAGCTGTCAGGGTCATGTTGCAAATCTAACTCGTTTTTATCCTTCCCGCCTCCAATGTTAAATGTTGTCCCTGGTTTAACTTCATTCCAGATAAATCTGGCCCCAGGTGACCCAGAAGGAAGTCAGATCAAACACATTATTTCCCTTAGCTTTCTCTTGGCTGAATTTATCACTAACCATTAGTGATATTTGGTTTCTTTTTTTTTTTTTAATTTGGTTTCTTTTTTTCCAAAAATCACCAAGGGCCATGCTTGTGGTCTATGGGACACCAGTTGCTATAGCAACCCTGAGCAAGCACTTGTGAACGGAAGCTGGTTGTACCCTGTCAGCAGGAGAGTTTAGGAGGAAGCTGCTGCAAGTGGAGGCTACATATTAAACAGAGCCAAAGGACAGCCTGGCAGAGGGAAGGGGACCTGTGGTCTCCAAGGGACAAGGGACCAAAGAAATGATCTTCACCTCGTGAGAAACTGAAAGAGAAGGTTCACTTCTTTCTACCACCTTCATTTTTTATGAGCCCATCTGATTGCAAATGCAACACCAGAAACACACACTTGCTGCTGTTGTTCCAGGAGAGAATGAAAGTCAGCTGGGAAGAACAGTGAATGGAGGCCTCCCTCTTGAGTTGGGCTTGCTGCTGAGTCACTGCCGTAACGGCTACCAGAGACAACTGACTCCCCTGTCATAGCCTGTTTCTAAGGCAACCATTGAGCAAGGCAGAGGAAAGCCAGGCTCAGTCTAAGAAACCTCACCACCATGTTGCCTTTTGTTTTTCTCTCCATACCATTTTTAGAGACTATTTTTAAAAAAGCTTTTCTGGCTCGGCGCCTGTGGCTCAACGGGCTAAGGCGCCAGCCACGTAAACCTGAGCTGGGGGGTTCGAATCCAGCCTGGGCCCGCCAAACAACAATGGTGGCTGCAACCAAAAAATGGCCGGGCATTGTGGTGGGCGCCTGTAGTCCCAGCTACTTGGGAGGCGGAGGCGAGAGACTTGCTTGAGCCCAGGAATTGGAGGTTGCTGTGAGCTGTGATGCCACGGCACTCTATCCAAAGTGACAGCTTGAGGCTCTGTCTCAAAAATAAAAAAATAAATAAATAAATATCTGCTCTTGGGGTGGTGCCTGTGGCTCAAGGAGTAGGACGCCGGCCCCATATACTGGAGGTGGCGGGTTCAAACCCAGCCCTGGCCAAAAACTGCAAAAAAAAAAAAAAGCTTTTCCTTTGAAAAATCCCTGCTCACTAAAAAAAAAATCCAAACAGTACAGAAGTGTACAAAGTGAGAAAAACTCCTTATCACTTTCCCACTGAGTCCCCCACCTAGCTGTTCTAGCCACCTGTCCAGTTTAGCTCACACTTCTGTACTGACTCCACACCTTCACCCTATTTTCACTTAACAAGACAAATGAAGCCTGTTCCCTGTCAGCACAGAAGAACCTGACTTGAACATACCATTCATAAATTATTTCACGTGTCCTCCATGGAGGGTCAGTTTGGCTGTTTCCAGTTTCTGTGTGTTTTCGCCATCACAGACAGCTCTGCATCCTGGCATGTATGTTTTTCTACTTAGGCAAAGGTGTCTTTAGGTGAGATCCCTAGGAGCAGGATTGCCAGGTCATGTGGATAGTTGTAGCCAATATGGCCTCCAAAATATTGGGTATTGGCAAAAGTTTAACCTTGGCCAGGGATGGGTTTGAACCCACTACCTCCAGTATATGAATGAGGCTGGTGCCCTACTCCTTGAGCCACAGGTTTCACCTGGAATCTTGTTTTTTGTTTTTTGTTTTTTTTTTTTTTGAGACAGAGCCTCAAGCTATCACCCTGAGTAGAGTGCTGTAGCATCACAGCTCACAGCAACCTCCAACTCCTGGGCTCAAGCGAGTCTCCTGCCTCCACCTCCCAAGTAGCTGGGACTGTAGGCGCCTGCCACAACACTCGGCTATTTTTTGGTTGCAGCCGTCATTGTTGTTTGGCAGGCCCGGGCTGGATTTGAACCTGCCAGATCAGGTGTATGTGGCTGGCACCTTAGCCACTTTTGAGCCAGAGGCACTGAGCCAGAATCTTGTTTTTTTAGGTTTTTTTGTAGAGACAGAGTCTCATTTTATCGCCCTTAGTAGAGCGCCATGGCATCACACAGCTCACAGCAACCTCCAACTCCTGAGCTTAGGTGATTCTCTTGCCTCAGCCTCCTGAGTAGCTGGGACTACAGGTGCCCACCACAACGCCCGGGTTCTGTTTGGCAGTTCAGCCGAGGCCGGGTTTGAACCCGCCACCTTTGGTATATGGGGCCGGCGGCCTACTCGCAATGAGCCACAGGCGCCGCCCCAGAATCTTGTTTTTTATTTGCATTTTTTTCTTTTTTTTATTGAATCATAGCTATGTACATTAGTTCAATCATGGGGTACAGTGTGCAGGCTTCGCATACAATCTGAGTCTCATTTTATCGCCATCAATAGAGTACAGTGAAATCACAGCTCACAGCAACCTCCAAATCCTGGGCTTAGGCAATTCTCTTGCCTCAGCCTCCCAAGTACCTGGAACTATAGGCACCCACCACAACGCCCAGCTATTTTTTTGTTTTGCAGTTTGGCCGGAGTCAGGTTCAAACCCACCACCCTCAGTATATGGGGCTGGTGCCCTACCCACTGAGCCACAGGTGCTGCCCTCTCTCTTTTTTTTTTTTTTTTTCTTGAGACAGAGTCTTACTATGTCATCCATGGTAGAGTACAGTGTCATCACAGCTCACAGCAACCTCAAACTCTTGGGCTTAAGCAATTCTCTTGCCTCAGCCTCCCAAGTAGCTGGAACTACATTTTATTTGCATTTCTTTCATGATGAGTGAGGTTAGACAATCCTTTATTGTCTTCATTGGCTTTTTGAGCCGTGCAGTTGCATCTGTGTAGTCCTTTGTCAGATTTCCACTGGGTCAGCAGGCAGAGTTTGCATCCTGAAGGCTGTGATTCATGTACTGCATGCATTCTGTCCTGGCTTGTGGCAGATCAGATTTTTTTCATGGTGCTTTTCATGCAAAAAAAAATGAGTAATTTTTTCCTTTATACCTCCTGGCTTGTGTATCAGCCTTTTTTTTTTTTTGAGACAAAGTCTCACTCTGTTGCCCTGAGTAGAGTGCAGTGGCATCATCATACCTCACAGCAACCGCAAACCGTTGGGCTTGAGCCATCCTCTTGCCTCAGCCTACTGAGTAGCTGAGACTACAGACACCTGCACAATACCCAGCTAGTTTTCTATTTTTACTTTTTTGCCAATTTTTTTTTTTTTTGCAGTTTTTAGCCTGGGCCATGTTTGAACCTGCCACTTCCGGTATATGAGGCCAGTGCCCTACTCCTTGAGCCACAGGTGCTGCCCAAATTTTTTATTTTTAGTAGAGGCAAGTTCTCACTTTGGCTCAGGCTCGTCTCAAACTCCTGAGCTCAGGCAATCCACCTGCTTTAGCCTCCCAGAGTGCTAGGATTACAGGCGTGAGCCACTGCGCCTAGCCTCAAGATCATTTTTATAAAGCCACTTATGTTTTCTTCCAGTTTATCTTTTGAATGTTTAATTATTTTCTGATAGATATACGCAGGGAACTGTACCCTACAGGGTATACACATTCTTTTCAAACATACAAGAAACATTCATGCTGTGGCCTACAAAGAAAAGGTCACCCAACTGCAAAGAATGAAAATCCGACAGACCACATCACTGCAGTGCAAAAAGAACAGAGATTAAGCAGGAAAAGATAACACCCCCACCAAAATTGTTCTTGCCTTTCATAGGGTGACAGAGGCATTTGAGCAAGATGGAGAACCAAGTAAGCCTGGAGTAGACCGAGAAATGAGCTTTTCCCAGCCCAGAGGCCCTGATGTGGGGCTGCATCTGTCCTCCGGGGTGGTGGTCTGGCTTTGTACACTATTCTGCATCTTTTGCTAATTAACTTGGGAGCCAAAGACAACCAATGTTTCTACCTATCTGCAGCTGCCAGAGCTGCTGGAGATACTGCAGGGAACCCCCTACTCTGTGTTTGCCCAATTGCAGCTGTTGGCTGTAGACTCCTTAAAATCACCACCAGAAAAACCTGTTGTTCAGGCAAAGCTGCATTTATTGGACTCACTACAGAGTCTAACCTGTGAGGAAACTAGGAGAGAAAATGCCCAGAGCCTTGGGAGGAGGATTCAAGGTAGGAAGCTGAGGTCAGGTGCTGTTTATTACAGCATAGTTTGGGATTAGTGGACACAGCCTGGGGCTGGGGCTTGGCAAAGCAAGTCTTCCCTTTCAGAAAGGTGCAAGGAATTTTTGATCTCAGAAGCTATTACTTTGGCTGCTTGCCAGTATTGTTTGACCTAGGAACAGGAAGGTGTCCCCAGTCCCTGAGTAGTTTAGTGCTGTGACAGAAGGCATGTTAGCTCTCAGCATTATTTAACACAGGGCTAGGGAATGATGTTGGTTTCAGGTGTTAACAACAGATCTCCAGCAGACAACAAAAGGCCGCTGCCAACTGCCACTCCCCTATTAAGGCCATCAAGATCACTGTTGGTCCAGCTAAGCCTGATCATTGCTGCCAGCAGTAAAGGAGATCAAGACCCTTAAAAGGGTGAGATTAAGAGTGGGATGTTTTTAGTAAACATGTTTAGGGAGGCCAGGCATGGTGACTCATGTCTGTAATCCCAGCATGGTGGGAGCCCAAGGCAGGTGGATTGCCTGAGCTAAGGAGTTGGAGACTAGCCTGAGCAAGAGTGAAACCCTGGCTCTTAAAACTAGCCGGGCATTGTGGTGGGTGCCGGTAGTACCACCTACTCAGGACGCTGAGACAAGAGGATCACTCAGCACCCGTAGCTCAGTGGGTAGGGCGCTGGCCACATACACCAAGGCTGGCGGGTTCAAACCCAGCCCGGGCCAGCTAAACAACAATGACAACTACAACAAAAAAAAAATACACAGGCGTCGTGGCAGGTGCCTGTAGTCCCAGCTTCTTGGGAGGCTGAGGGAAGAGAATCGCTTAAACCCAAGAGTTTGAGGTTGCTATGAGCTGTGGTGCCACAGCACTTTACGGAGGGTGACATAGAGAGACTGTCTCCAAAAAAAACTATTTGAGGACTGGCTTAAGAGAGGTCTTTCAGGGTGGTGCCTATGGCTCAAGGAGTAGGACGCCGGCGCCATATACCAGAGGTGGTGGGTTCAAACCCACTCTGGCCAAAAACTGCAAAAAAAAGAAAGAGAGAGAAGTCTTTCAAGGAGGGGGATCCAAATGGGATTAAGCAAAACTGGCTATAGAGCAGGGTAGGGGGGAACCTTGAGGTAATCTTAAGAAATAAATGACTATCTGAAAGCCCAATTAAGCAATCTGGTTTTTGTTTGTATTTAGAGACAGAGTCTCACTTTATCGCCCTGGGTAGAGTGCCGTGGCGTCACACAGCTCACTGCAACCTCCAGCTCTTGGGCTTCAGCGATTCTCTTGCCTCAGCCTCTCAAGTAGCTGGGACTACAGGCGCCTGCCACAACGCCTGGCTATTTTTGTTTTGCAGTTCGCTGAGGCTGGGTTTGAACCCGCCACCTTTGGTATATGGGGCTGGTGCCCTACTTGCTGAGCCACAGGCGCTGCCCAATCTGTTTTTTTTTTTTTTTCAGACAGAGCCTCAACCTGTCACCCTGGATACAGTGCCGTGGCAACACAGCTCCCAGGAACCTCCAATTCCTGGGCTCAAGCGAGTCTCCTGCCCCCACCTCCCGAGCAGCTGAGACCACAGGCGCCCGCCATAACGCCTGGCCATTTTTTGGTTGCAGCCATCATTGTTGTTTGGCAGGCCCAGGCTGGATTCGAACTCACCAGCTCAGATGTATTTGGCTGGTGCCTTAGCCCGTTGAGCCACAGGCACCGAGCCGCAATCTGTTTTGTTGTTGGTTTTTTTTTTAAGAGACAAAGTCTCACTTTGTCACCCAGGGTAGAGTGCTGTGGCATCACAGCTCACAGCAACCTCCAGCTCTTGGGTTTAGGCGATTCTCTTACCTCAGACTCCCAAGTAACTGAGACTACAGGCGCCTGCCATAACACCCAGCTTTTTTTTGTTGTTGCAATTTGCCGGGGCCGGTTCAAACCTGCCACCCTTGGTATATGGGGCCAGTGCCCTACTCACTGAGCCCACAGGCACCGCCAGCAATCTGCAATCAGACCACTGCCTGTCAAGCTTCTGTTCGCAGGCTCCATTATCCTGCTGGGGGGCAAGTTGAATAATACACTGTTTGGATGAATGAATCTTCAGGAAGTTCCTGAAATAAACAATAAAGTTATCCTGTTCCTAGACAAGAATTTCCTGGAATAGTGAAGTCATCTTAATTCAGGAGTCCAATGGTAAATGTCTAGACACTGGGTAACAAAGGTTTCAGTTCTTTGAGTAGCTCACATTTTGAGGTCAAATCTGAGTGTCATCACATTCTGACATCAAACGCTGCCTGAAGGTGGAGTGTGGCCACTCATGCCTGTAATCCCAGCACTTTGGGAAGCTGAAGCGGGAGGGTCGCTTCAGGCCAAGGTTCACCACCAGCCTAGGTAACAGTGAGACCCACTCATCTCTAAAAATTAAAATAAAAAATATTCGGTGAGTACAGTAGCATGTGCCTGTGTCTCCAGCCTGGGAACAAAGCCCTTTCTCTTAAAAAGAAATCTGCTGGGTGGCACCTATGGCTCAGTGGGTAGGGGGCTGGCCCCATATACCAAGGGTGGTGGGTTCAAACCCAGCCCGGCCAAACAGCAACAAAAAACAGCCCGGCGTTGTGGTGGGTGCCTGTAGTCCCAGCTACTTGAGAGGCTGAGGCAAGAGAATCGCCTAAGCCCAGGATTGGAAGTTGCTGTGAGCTGTAATGCCAAAGCACTCTACCCAGGGTGATAAAATGAGACTCTTACAAAAAAAAAAAAAAAGAAAGAAAGAAAGAAAGAAAGAAAGAAATCTGCTGTGGGCAGAACCTGTAGCTCAGTGGGTAGGGTGTCGGCCACATACACTGAGGCTGGCGGGTTCGAACCCGGCCCTGGGCAGCCAGCTAAAAAAACAATTGAGAGAGGATACCTGAGAAGGGTGAGGTCTGGGAGAACAGGTCTTGTCAAGGAGAGCACAAGGATACACTTGCAGGGTCCTCTCCATGGTGACTCAGCCCTTAGGAATTTGTAAACCTAACTTCCTGGAACTTGGAAATTTCCCAGTTCTGTGAAATCCTGTAGTTCTGTGGGGGCTGGACTAGCATCTCCCGCTTGATTCAAACTGGCCAATGAGAAGGGTACCTGTAGGGTGGAACTTCTTGACTGTTGATAAAAAGAGACAGATCAAGCTAGACGGGGAGCTCGGCCATTTGGAATTCTTCTATGCTGTAAGCTCCCAGCTGGTAAATAAAGCCCTTCCTCTTATAAACGTGGTGTTTGGGTGCTCTTTCTCTCCGTTGGGCCTTGTCTTCCTGCAACACAATGACAACTGCAACAACAACAACAATACCAAAAACAAAGCCACAAAATGAGTATAATTGTGATGGATGTGTTACTTAGTTTAATGTAAGCATTTCACATTGTATACTGAAGCAGTACCTTGAACCCCATAAATGCATCAATGTACAAAGTTATGATTTAATTTAAAAAATTAAAAAATAAATAAATAAAAGACAAAAACAAAGCCACAGTTTGGCATCCATAGCTCAGTGAGTAGGGCACCAGCCACATACACCAAGGCTGGTGGATTTGAGCTGGTCAGGGGCCTGCTAAACAACAGTGAAAACTGCAACCAAAATATAGCCAGGTGTTGTGGTGGTGCCTATAGTACCAGCTACTTGGGAGGCTGAGGCAAGAGAATCAAGCTCAAGAGTTTGAGGTTGCTGTGAGCTGTGACATCACGGCACTCTACCCAGGGCAATAGCTTTAGACTCTGTCTCAAAAAAAAAAAAAAAAAAAAGACAGTGCTCATCGACTAGGGCACTGGCCCCATATACTGGAGGTGGCAGGTTCAAACCCCACCTTGGCCGAACTGCAAAACAGAAAAATAGCCAGGCATTGTGGCGGGTGCCTATAGTCCCAGCTACTCGGGAGGCTGAGGCAAGAGAATTGCCTAAGCCCAGGAGTTGGAGGTTGCTGTGAGCTGTGTGATGCCAGGCACTCTACTGAGGGCGATAAAATGAGACTCTGTCTCTACAAAAAGAAAAAAAAATTGAAGAAAGAAATCTTCTGTGATTGAAGCAAGCCACCTTGCTTTGGGGCTGCTGAGAGGTGCAACCGATCAGAGCTGGCCAACACCACCAGCCCCATCTCTGTAACAAGGGGTGCAGCGAGGGTGACACATGAGGGAGCATGTGGGAATGCCTGTGCAAGTCAGTCAAGACAGTCACTCCCTGACAGAAGAGGTGTTTGAACTATCTGTCCCTGTCCCATCTGAAAGTGGCTGAGGTCCAGGTGCTGTTGTTTGGCATGTCAAAGAGGCATCAGGTTGTCAGTAACCCAAGAAGCAGGATCCCCTACTGCGCTCCCCTGCAGGAAGAAGTGCAGGGAGGCTGCCTTGTATTTCTCCTTCAGTTGCATTGGCCAGTACTCCCAGGGCAGCAGCAAATAATGCTGGTGACCAGAGGGACATTGTCTTTTTCTTTTTTTTTTTTTTTTTGAGACAGAGCCTCAAGCTGTCACCCTGGATAGAGTGCTATGACATCACAGCTCACAGCAACCTCCAATTCCTGGGCTCAAGCAAGTCTCCTGCCTCCGCCTCCCAAGTAGCTGGGACCACAGGTGCCTGCCACAACGCCCGGCCATTTTTTGGTTGCAGCCGTCGTTGTTGTTTGGCGGGCCGGGCTGGATTCGAACCTGCCAGCTCAGGTGTACGTGGCTGGCGCCTTAGCCCGTTGAGCCACGGGCGCTGAGCCCATTGTCTTGTTCTTAACTAATGAAAATGCTTCAGATGTTCCACTCTTAAGCACAGGACAGCTTGTAGCTTGACATGGACACGATTAGCTCACAAAGCTGTTTGTTGTCTGTTGAAGATTTCACTTTCCGAAAAGAGTTGGAATAATATTTACCATTCCACTTGTCCTCCCAGGACATTTCCACTCCCCTATCAAGAGGTGGAGTCCCATGGGCGGTGCCTGTGGGTCATCCAGTAGGGCACCTGCCCCATATACCGAAGGTGGTGGGTTCAATCTCGGCCTCAGCCGAACTGCAAAACAGAAAAATAGCCGGGCGTTGTGGTGGGCGCCTGTAGTCCCAGCTACTCGGAGGACTGAGGCAAGAGAATCGCCTGAGCCCAGGAGTTGGAGGTTGCTGTGAGCTGTGTGACGCCACGGCACTCTACCAAGGGCGATAAAATGAGACTCTGTCTCTACGACAAAAAAAAAAAAACAAACAAACAGGTGGAGTCCCTTTGAACCTGGGTGGGCCTCTGTGGCTGCTTTGAGTAAACAGTCTGGCAGAAGTGACAGTAGTAACTTCCAGGGCATGAAAACCTCCTCCCTTGGAACCAGAGGACATGGTGTAAGGAAGATAACAGAGGAGGCACTTGTGAAGAGAAACCAATGCCCTCAGCACCCACTGCCCTGCTTGCAGCCATGTCACTGTGTCACCTTGGCAATGGCTGCTCAGTAAAATGAGTGCTCTGAGTTGTTTTAAGCCACTGTTTGGGGGTAATTGGTTAAGCACCATTTTTTTTTTTTTTTTTTTTTTTGCAGCTTGGCCAGGACCGGGTTCGAACCTGCCACCCTCGGTATATGGGGCCGGCACCCTACTCCCTGAGCCACAGGGCCACCCTAAGCACCACTTATTAACTGAATCATCATCTATTCTAATGTTATTCCTGTTTTAAAATGCCTGTAGTACCAGTTACTTGGGAGGCTGAGGTGGAAGCATCACTTGAACTCAGGAGTTTGAGGCTGCAGGGAGCTGTGATTGTGTTACCGGATGAAGAGAGTCTGGCCGCCTGTCACTGTCAGCGAATACGCACAAACAGTCATAGGTCCACCATACTTTGTCAGAAGGCCAGAATTCTGGAGAACCATGAGAATAGCCTTTCCAAAACTGTTCTGTTTGGGGCAGCGCCTGTGGCTCAAAGGGGTAGGACACTGACCCCATATGCCGGAAGTGGTGGGTTCAAGCCCAGCTGTGGCCAAAAATTGCAAAAAACAAAAACAAAAAGAAACAAACAAAACTGTTCTGTTCTTCCATTGTCAAAATTATAGTTTTATACATACAAGTTCAAAGGAAAAGGCAGACACCTGTAGTCCCAGCTACTTTGGAGGCTGAGGCAGAGGATTGCTTGAGTCCAAGAGTTTAAGATTGCTGTGAGCTGTGATGTCACAGCACTCTACTGAGGGCGACAAAGTGAGACTTAGTCTCAAAAATAAAATAAAATAGGCTTGGCGCCTGTGGCTCAAAGGGCTAAGGTGCCAGCCACGTACACCTGAGCTGGTGGGTTCGAATCCAGCCCGGCCTACCAAACAACAATGACCGCTGCAACCAAAAAATGGCTGGGCGCTGTGATGGGTGCCTGTAGTCCCAGCTACTTGGGAGGTGGAGGCAAGAGACTCGCTTGAGCCCAGGAATTGGAGGTTGCTGTGAGCTGTGATGCCATGGCACTCCATCCAGGGTGACAGCTTGAGGCTCTGTCTCAAAA
>CAUYON010113424.1:0-14874 GCA_963573935.1 Arctocebus calabarensis
TTTTTTGAGACAGAGCCTCAAGCTTTCACCCTGGATAGAGTGCTGTGGCATCACAGCTCACAGCAACCTCCAATTCCTGGGCTCAAGTGAGTCTCTTGCCTCCACCTCCCAAGTAGCTGGGACTACAGGCGCCCGCCACAACGCCCGGCCATTTTTAGGTTGCAGCCATCATTGTTGTTTGGCAGGCCCAGGCTGGATTCGAACCCGCCAGCTTAGGTGTACGTGGCTGGCGCCTTAGCCCGCTGAGCCACAGGCGCCGAGCCTTCTTCTTCTTTTTTTTAGTAGCAAGGAGATCTCGCTCTTGTTTAGGTGGATCTTGAACTCCTGAGTTCAAGCAGTCCACCTGCCTTGGCCTCCTAGAGTGCTAGGAATACTGTTATGGTGTGTTAAATGCAATTGAAATTGTGCAGTTACGTTTGTAATGATAGCATAAATGGGCTTGCTAGTCAGTGTGGTTTTGAATACAGGAGTAGCTGGATGATTGAATATATGGGAATATATACATGCACATACATACTTACATATTTATTTTTAGGATTACAAGCATGGTTTTTATATTTATACATACATAGTTAAGATGATAAAAGATCAGCCATCTTGTACTGTGGGTATAAAGGAACCACCATAAAATCATAAAGTCTTAAGTTCTGGTGATGCTGTTAGTAACTCTTTTTCGGATCCATTGTTTCCTCTTTGGACCAAGAGGCAGACTGTAACTGAATTTGTACTGTTGAGTTTCCTTTTTTATCTCTGTCCTTTCCCCCTCTATTAGAAATCAAAAAGTTATTTCAATTTGTGGAATTATTCATTTCTTCCCAGTTTTAGGGTTTACATGTGGAAGTGCATTGAGAGTTGGTCCTTCATGACCTGAGGAAGCATGGAAGAGGGTACTATGTCCCCAAACCATGGAATAACAGTTGGCACTTTAAGTTTTATTTTGCTAGAGATTAGAATATTGCTTGTCTCCTTTACAGGGGTGATATAAAGCTTTCTTTTGGGGCTGGGTGAAGTGGCTTATGCCTGTAATCCTAGCACTCTGGTAGGCTGGGAGAGGTGGATTGCTAGAGGTCATGAGTTAGAGACCAGCCTGAATAAGAGCGAGACCCCATCTCTAAAAACTAGCTGGGAGTGGTGGTGAGTGACTATAATCCCAGCTACTTGGGAGGCTGAGGCAAGAGGATCATTTGAGCCCCAGGAGTTGGAGGTTGCTGTGAGCTATGATGCTATAGTACTCTACTGATGCAACATAGTAAGACTGTCTCTCTCTCTCTCTCACACACACACACAAAGAAGCTTTCTTTTACAATAAATATATATTTTTCAATGAAGAAGATATTTGATTGGAAGAAAATATGAAGTAAATGATAATACAAAAGGTGTGGCAAAAATCACAAGGATTGTATGCAAGTAAGTTGAGTTTGAGAAACATTGGCAAGAAAAGAAAAAAGATCAGGAGTTGGGTTAGTTTTCAATCCTGGTTCTGCTACTAATTTAGACAGATGAACTTGAGCTTCTGAGCCAGTTTCTTCATGTGTAAAGTTGAAATAATGGTATTTTCTTTGTCTACTTGACAGGTTTTTGGTAGGAATCAGGTAGTATATGTATGAAATTATTTTCTTAATACTGAAAAATGATCTTTAAATGAGTTACCAAAACATACTAATAATATTTCTAGCAAATTATTTTAAGAGCGCTTAGGAATCAGTGAATGAGAACTTTCAATGACAAAGCATTTTGTTTTATTTTGTTTTGTTTTCCCCATAGTGAAAACTGAGTAGGTTCCAAATTTAGGCTTTCTTGTCACTACTTAGGGAGAGAAGGCTGAAACATATGCTCACTTTTCTCCAGATTGTATAAATGCCTTTGCTTTTTACTTAATACTGCTTTGGAACTGTATGGAAGTTGCTATTATTTGAATGTTTATAAAGTAGTATTTATTATAGCAAGTTCCTGGAGTTCAAAAAAAGCATTTTTTAGACCAGCTAGTGGAGAAACTGGCAGAAAGGATAAATCACAGGCCGGGTGTGGTGACTCATGCCTGTAATTGTAGCATTTTGGGAGGCTGTGGTGGGTGGTTTACGTGAGCTCATGAGTTCAAGACCAGCCTAAGCCAGAGCAATACATTGTCTCTTAAAAAAAAAAAAAAAAGCCCAGCATTGTGGCATGTGCCTGTACTCCCAGCTACTTGGGAGGCTGAGGCAAGATAATCACTTAAGCCCAAAAGTTTGAGGTTGCTGTGAGCTGTGACATCACATCACTCTACCCAGGGTGACAAAGTGAAACTCTGTCTCAGGGAAAAAAAAAAAAAAGATAAATCACAAACTTGAAAGATATGTTAATAATGTGTTCTTGTGTCTTGCATCCATTGAATGCTCAGGATTGAGCTTTGAGTTGTGGTAGAAGCTTTATTTAGGAAAACCATATAAGTCTAATAATAGAATGATGAAGCTGAATACGAAAGTTAGATGAGGGATATGTTCTAGACCGCTGGGCAGAGCCATCATTAAACCATGATAATTCTACAGGTCAGAGGTTTTCTTTGTATCCAATGCCTATAGAGTTTCAACTGAATTCAACTGGAAGGGAAATGTAGGGTTTTAGTCCCTTCTCCTTTTTCTTCTTAAGAGAGACCCTGACTCATAGGCCTTGCTCTTCTATCAGGGGAAACTTTCTGGAACCCAGAATAGCTGCACCAACTTTGATGCAGTCGAGCTACCCCAACAAAGGAAGTAGAAGTAAAGACCCAGAATGCTTTCATTTAATCAGTTATGAGTGAAAAGTGAAACCTTGTTTTCTATAACACGAATATATGACCTTCAAAACATGCGGGGAGCTAGAAGTTTGATTTTTAGG
This sequence comes from Arctocebus calabarensis, assembly GCA_963573935.1. Lineage (NCBI taxonomy): Eukaryota > Metazoa > Chordata > Mammalia > Primates > Lorisidae > Arctocebus > Arctocebus calabarensis. The sequence goes on from CAUYON010113424.1 coordinate 2,854, forward strand.
AGACACATGCTGTACATTTTAAACAAGTGACCTGGAAATTAGAGAACATTATCCTAAGTGAAATAAGCCAAACACAGAAAGACAAATACTGCGTGTTCTCACTTACATGTGGAATCTAAAACAATTGGACTCACAGGAGCAGACAGCAGAATGGTGGTTACCAGAGTCTGGGGGTGAGAGGAATGAGGAGATGATAGTGGGTATAAAAAGCCTCAGACAAGAGGAACAAACTTGATTTTTTTCTGAGATTGATAGCACAGCATGCCGAATATAGCTGATAATTGAGTATTGTACATTTTAATATCACTAAGAATCCATTTCTGATGCTCTCATCATAGAAATGTTAAAGTATTTATGGTGGTGGATGTGTTCATCAGTTTAATTTAATCATTCCACATTGTATTCAGAAGTCATAACTACTACTTTGTAACCCCATAAACTGTACAACTAATTTATCAATATATAGTTTATATCATTTAAAAAAATAAGTAGGGCGGCACCTGTGGCTCACGGAGTAGGGTGCCGGCCCCGTATACTGGAGGTGGTAGGTTCAAACCTGGCCCCGGCCAAAAACTGCAACCAAAAAAATAAATAAATAAATAAAAATAAGCAAGTGCTAACACGTGTAACCCTAGTATTCTGGGAGGCTGAGGCGAAAGGATCACTTGAGTTCAGGAGTTCAACACGAGCTTGAGCAAAGGAGACCCCGTCTGTGCTAAAAATAGATAAATTATTCGGGCACTGTAGTAGGTGCCAGTAGTCCAGCTACTCAGGAGGGTGAAGCAGGAGCATCATTTGATCCCAGGGGTGTGAGGTTGCAGTGAGCTATGATGATGCTGTAGCAGTCTACCCTAGGTAACCTAGTGAGATTCTGTCTCAAAAGAAAAAAAAAAAAGGGCGACGCCTGTGGCTTGAAGGGGTAGGGCACTGGCCCCACATGCCGGAGGTGGCGGGTTCAAACCCAGCCCCAGCCAAAAACTGCAAGAAAAAAAGAAAAAAGGGCAAAAAAGCCGATAGAGGATTTATTTTTCTTTTTCAAATTTACTTGAAGTGAGTACTTAAAAAATTGTTGTATGGAGAAGTTAACAAATGCTACTTCAACAGATTAGACATTGAAATGTGAAGACTTTTTCCAATCTGTACTGGGAAGTTAGCAACAAAAGTAAAACTTTTAGATTATTTTTAGTGAGTAAAGCTTACTTTCTTAGAGCTTTATTCATTCAACTTCTCTGAGAAATTTATCACAGGGTCCAAGTGTTAGATCTGGAAGAAGCAGTCAGTTTCCTTTCATTTGGGTCCTTGAAAACATGGAAGATCTAGCACAAGGGGTCAAATTTTCCTATCAGAAAATCTCCTGAGTTTCATAAACAGGGTTTTTTTTTCCCCCTTCTATTTCAACTCATTTTGCACTGACATTTGCAGACGTGATGGGGATAAACAGCTTCTTTTTCCTATGGGTCTGCAAATCCAGATTTAAGGCTTGAAATAAAGTGTGTCTTTGTTAGGATCTTTTAGACTTGTTGATCTCATTGGTTAGTGTGGTTTGCTTTACGGTTTCTAAGTAATCTCAGAGGAAACCCTCAGATGCCCTTCAGATATGGAATTTTGATATAGCCGTGCCCTATTATGAACTACGTATAAAAACTGTTCCCAAAGAATTACATGGACTACCTCAAATATAAAGATAATCTTGATCCGAGTATAATATTAAGTTTTAATATGTCTTAATTTGGATTTTCTTTAGACAGTTTTCATTATAAAAGTTTAAGAAAACAACTCCATTTAAATGAAACAGCATTATTAGAAATCACTAGTGTATGCTCACCTTGGTCTAGAATAGCATGTTGAGACATGGCTCTGATTGAATGTGAATATCTCAAAGTTCATTCAGCAATTAGTGATCGGATACCTACCATGTGCTAGGTACTATTCCAGGTGCTGGGGTTATAGCACTGAACAAATAAAATTCTTGCCCTTAAATAGGCAAAGAGGTGAAATAGATGGTATATCAGATTGTGGCAAGTTTGATTGAAAAAAAAATGATAGGAAGGCAAATAGTGGGCTTCCATTCTGAGTTTAGTACTGTGCATATTATTGTTAGGGGAGGAAAGGCCTGATTGATAGGCCTAGATGATGGATAAAGATCAGAGCCTTTGCAGTCACAGACCTGGGTTTGAATTCCAGCACCAAAGCCCAGTGAGTTATTTGACCTGAGTTAAGTCCAAATTCTCATCTGTAGAGATGATGATTAACCTATTTCAGGCCAGGTGTGGTAGGTGGCTCACACCTGTAATCTTAGCACTTTGGGAGGCTCAGGCCACTGGATCACCTGAGCTTAGGAGTTCAAGACCAGCCTAAGCAAGAGCAAGATCCTGTCTCTACTAAAAATAGAAAAACGAGCCAGGCATGGTGGCAGGCGCCTTGTAGTAACAGCTACTCAGAAGGCCGAGATAAGAAGATGGGCTGAGCTCAGGAGTTTGAGGTTGCTGTGAGCTATGAAGCCACGTATTTCACCCAGGATGACCAAAGGAAATTGTATCTCAAAAACAAAACAAAACAAAAAAACCCCCAAACCCCTATTTCATAGGGTTGCTGTGAGTAGTACTTGAGAAAATGTGTAGGAAGCATTTAGCACAGTGCCTATGCTCAGTAAATGCAAACTATTATTATTACATTTGTTAATAAGTCATATCCTGGCTCTTGCATCATTGCTGACCATGTTCCTTAGAACTTCAGTCTCAGGCTAGGGGCCCTACCACCAAAGGCCAGCTCACCTAGATCAGGGGTCCACTGACTTTGGCACCTGGAACCTTACCCTTTCATGATGCCCTTGTTCAAGCATCTCCAATACCCATGCTTACCCCAGCTACATTGGAACTTGGTATGCCCTGTGCAGAGTGCGTCTGCTACAGACTGGGCCCATGAATGTAGACAGTTTCTCCTATTGGGTTATCAAGTGAAAGGTGTAGATTCAGTAAACGCCATCCAACAGGCTTCCAAAAGTATCACCTTTTGTTTTAACTAAAAATCAATAAATTCTTAGAAGGCACCCGGATAAACAGAATATGGTATCATTTCTTCAGAATTCTTGTCTTTAAAAAGGGGGAATGTGTGTCTGTAATGTGTATGTTTGGCACGTGTGTCTGGTTATGAAGACTTTCTCTTGTGAAAGTGTCTCCTTTAAGGCTCGACGCCTGTGACTCAACGGGCTAAGGCGCCAGCCACGTAGGTGGCGGGTTCGAATCCAGCCTGGGTGTGCCAAGCAACAATGACGGCTGCAACTAAAAATTGGCCAGGCGTTGTGGCGGGCGCCTGTAGTCCCAGCTACTTGGGAGGCGGAGGCAGGAGACTCGCTTGAGTCCAGGAACTGGAGGTTGCTGTGAGCTGTGACACCACGGCATGCTATCCAGGGTGACAGCTTGAGGCTCTGTCTCAAAAAAAAAAAAAAAAAAAAAGAAAAAGAAAAGAAAATGTCTCCTTTAAGTACTTATTAGTACTTATTAGACCAGTCCCATCTTTTGTGAGATAATGTATCTTTAGTGCATAGGAAGAAATCTATTTCTTGTGAGTTTGGCCACAATAACTTTATTTTTGTCTCTTATAAAGGAAAAGGCCAAAATTGTTGAGCCTCTGGACTATGAAAATGTTATTATCCAAAGAAAAACCCAGATTTATAGTGACCCTCTCAGAGACCTGCTTATGTTTCCAATGGAAGACATATCTGTGAGTTCACAAGCACTTTTTTTTTTAAAAAAAAAAAAAAGAAAACTACATTTTTCAAGCCTGTTCTTACAGCAAGCATGTTCTTTGTCTTCCAGATCTCAGTGATAGGTCGTCAGCGCAGAACGGTGCAGTCCACTGTACCAGAGGATGCTGAAAAGAGGGCCCAGAGTCTATTTGTCAAAGAGGTAAGGGGCTCAAGGGCTGCAATGTGTGTGTGTGTGTGTATATGTATATATATATATTTTTTTTATGTGAAATATTGGCTCGGTGCCTGTGGCTCAATGGGCTAAGGCACCAGCCACATACACCTGAGCTGGTGGGTTCGAATTCAGCCTGGGCCCGCCAAACAACAATGATGGCTGCAACCAAGAAATGGCCAGGCATTGTGGCCGGCGCCTGTAGTCCCAGCTACTTGGGAGGCTGAGGCAGGAGACTCGTTCGAGCCCAGGAATTGGAGGTTGCTGTGAGCTGTAATGCCACAGCACTTTATCCAGGGTGACAGCTTGAGGCTCTGTCTCAAAAAAAAAAAAAAAAAAAAAAGTAAAATATTTCTATATCTTTACATACTTGTAATTTTTAAGTAAATATAAGTTATATTTTAAAACTTTCCTTTAGTGTAAAGGGAAAATAAAATTACTAAAATTAACTGACCTACATAACAGGTCTGTATGATGTGATACAGAGGAAAGAGATTATTTTCACAAGGAGCACATGTTTTTAGTATTTCCCTCTTGCATTCGAATACTCTCAGCACTGGGAGTCTAAAAAGAGTATGGATTGGGGGTTAGTGCCACCATTTGGGTTAGAGAGACACAGTTAATTCTCAAAGGAAGATGCCAGTACCAGCCTTTCCCGAATGCTTTTTAAAAGTCTGTCAGCATATTACCAGACTTGTAAAAAGTGGATATACCTGTACTTTTCCTGTATTTCAAATTAAAGATTCCTATTTTCTTTTAGTGTATTAAAACCTATAGCACAGATTGGCACGTGGTAAACTACAAGTATGAAGATTTTTCTGGGGACTTTCGAATGTTGCCATGGTAAGTTTGGAATTCCAGGGGAACGTTCATGAGGAGAATTATTAAACTTTCTACCTTTTTAAAACTGTTCGTGAAACTTTTCAGTTATGATTTATAACAAAGTGAAACTTCAAACACCCAGAGTGTTTGGTAAATGTGGTAGTTTGGTTAACTGAATCTGTTTTATCTTTTCACATTGAAATTTTTTCCAAACTTTTTGGCTTGGGTGATCTATATTGGTTATGAACTAACCTCTTAACTGATGTTGTATAATGTGAGCATTTTCCAGTGGTATCAGTAAAAAGCTAGAAGATATTTGGTTTGGTTTAATGACCCCAGACATCCCTTGGGAAAAAAAAAAAGTGCATCTGAAAAAGTTCAGTTGAGTTGAAGGAGTAGCATGAACATACTGGCTGAGGACCCAGACTATCAGAATTCAGATCTTTTTTTTTTTTTTTTTTTTTGAGACAGAGCCTCAAGCTGTCACCCTGGATAGAGTGCTGTGGCATCACAGCTGACAGCAACCTCCAATTCCTGGGCTCAAGAGAGTCTCTTGCCTCTGCCTCCCATGTAGCTGGGACTACAGGCACCCGCCACAATGCCCGGACATTTTTTGGTTGCAGCCTTCATTGTTTGGCGGCCCGGGCTGGATTCGAACCCGCCAGCTCAGGTGTACGTGGCTGGCGCCTTAGCCCGTTGAGCCATAGGCGCTGAGCCAGAATTCAGATCTTGTTTCTGCCACTTACTAGTCAGATGATTTTGGACCACTCATTCTACCCCTATTTGAGTTCTCCATTTTCTCATCTGTAGTACTACTGTCTCACAGGGTATCAAATTGGATAATGTCTTTGGAAAAAATACTGGAGAGATAAGACTTTTGTGTAGCCTTTTGTAGTTTTCAAAGCACTTCCCGAGAGAAGAAAACTGAGTTCTAAACTGACCAGTTCAAGGTGATACAGCAAACAAATGGAAGAACCAGAATTACATCGTGTTGCCTGGGAAGAGAAAAGATTCTGCCATCACTAACAGCTCTGGCAAAGGTTTCTTAGCAAATCCTGCCCTCTTTATGTACCTGGGCTTGGTCATATTTTTGCTGTTGTGTGCACATGTGGGAGTCCTTACAGGAACAGTAATGTTGGCTTACTCAGAGGGGAGAGTCTGAGTTTGGAAAGGGGAAAGGGATTTCTCCTTTGTTTTCTTGTTGTGAAAGAAAAAAATCTACTCGTCTTGCTCTTGTGTGTTGTTTTATTTTGGTCTGTTGTGTTCAGTGTCTAAGACAATTCTCTTACATTTTCAGCAAATCTCTGAGACCAGAAAAGATTCCTAATCATGTATTTGAGATCGATGAGGACTGTGAGAAAGATGAGGTGAGGATGGGGGCAACTTCATGATCACTTCTGCTGAAAAAGATTCCAAAGGGAATTTCTTGAGAAAAGATGAAGAGAACTGTTTTTGAGTGCTCTATGGCCAGCTTTCAAACTGAGTATTTTTTAATTTAAAAAAATGGTTGCATTTCCAAGTGGGGTTTAGGAAAAAATAAAGTGAAATGGGCTGTAATTTGTATATAAACATGGCCCCCCACCTGTGGAACATGCTGGTGAGTTGCTTTTCTCTTACTGGGCATGTGGTATGGTGATTCATCTGGACTCTCCTGCCTGGTAGATGTCTCTTAGGACAGATGGCCCGGATGCTTGTGACATTTCTTTCTTTGTTGTTGTTTTTCTCTTTCGTTCTTTTTTTTTTTTTTTTGAGATGGAGTCTCATTCTGTGCCGTGGTGTCAGCCTAGCTCACAGAAATCTCAAACTCCTTGATTTAACAGATCCTCCTAAGTAGCTGGGACTATAGGTACCCTCCACAATGCCCGGCTAATTTTTCTACTTTCAACAGGGATGAAGTTCTGACTTTTTTTTTTTTAAGAGACAGAGTCTCACTTTTCCCTCTTGGTAGAGTGCCGTGGTATCACAGCTTACATCAACCTCCAGCTCTTAGGCTTAGGCAATTCTCTTGCCTCAGCCTCCTAAGTAGCTGAGACTACATGCTCCCGCCACAATGCCCAGCTATTATTTTTTGTTGCAGTTTGTCTGGGGCCGGGTTTGAACCCGCCACCCTTGGTCTGTGGGGCTGCCACCCTTGGTCTATAGGACCTTACTCACTGAGCCACAGGTGCTTTTTGAGACCAGGTCTCACTTTGTCACCCTTGGTAGAGTGCTGTGGGGTCACAGCTCACAGCAACCTCAAACTACTAGGCTTAAATGATTCTCTTGCCTCAGCCTCCCAAGTAGCTGGTACCACAGGTGCTCACCACAACGCCCAGCTATTTTTGGAGACAAGGTCTCGCTCTGGCTCAGGCTGGTCTCGAACCTATGAGCTCAGGAAATCCACCTGCCTTGGCCTCCCAAGTGCTGGGATTATAGGCATGAGCCACCATGCCCAGCCCCCAAGTCTCATTCTTACTCAGCTGGTCTTGAACTCCTGAGCAATCCTCCCACCTCAGCCTCCCAGAGTGCTAGGATTATAGGTGTGAGCCACCACACCTGGCCATCTGTAACATTTCAAGGTTCAATTTGACTGTTTAGTACATAATACAAAAGACTTTCTCAGAAGAAAACCCATACCATTCAGTAAATGTTGAGTGTCTACTGTCTGCATAGCACAGTCCCTTTCATTTTACAGGCAACAATTTCAAATCTTCATGGGGAAGAGAGATCTGTATGTTTTAATGAGGAAATGGGGTAGAGCCTAGTTCTCTGTTCCCCAAGTGTTTGACTAATTAGATGGCAGGTTGGCTGTTTTACTCATTGTTTTTGCTCTATTTCAGGACTCATCTTCTTTATGTTCTCAGAAGGGTGGTGTAATAAAACAAGGCTGGTTGCATAAAGCAAATGTAAATAGCACCATCACGGTGACCATGAAGGTAGGAAGTCACTATTATTGCATTTCATCATTTTACAGATATTGGTATAAGTCCCTGTCTGGAAACAGTATTTATTTTGCAATGACTTCTAACAAAAATAGTCTTTAATGAGAGGATTCTCACGGGTGCATGGAATTTTAAAAATCTGAAACTTCAGGATAAATTTAGAAGTGCCACGTTTCAAAGAAATGTAATTATTATCTTCTGAATCAGGAAGTTTTAAAAAGGAGGCTGTCAGTTGAATGAAGAAAACAGCTTTGGAAAAAAATGGGCACTGAAGGTTCATATGTGGAAATGAATTTAATAAGTGGAAGAATAGAGTAATCCATTTCTTCAGCAAATATTATGTGTTTATTACATACTGGTCACTGTGGGGAAATATATGGATATCTAATACAGGGTCCCTGGTCTCCAATAGCCTCCACATGAGATAAGAAATGTACCAAATTGGCTGAGCATCCACAGCTCAGTGGTTAGAGCGCTGGCCCTGTGCACGTGGGATGGTGGGTTCGAACCCAGCCTGAGCCTGCTTAACAAGAAAAGAAAGAAAGAAAAAGAGAAGAAATATATAGAGCAGTACCTTAAGTGTGGTCAGAACAGCCTAGCTAGAAATTTTTGTAGTTTGGCCTTGAGAGTGAGTTTGTGTGAAACAAAAGTGAAAACTCTGAAAGGAATAAATTTGTGCAGATCCTCGTCTGCAATGTCCAGACATGAGGTTGACTTTTATTCGGGAGGCTGTGAAGAGCCATTAAAATCCAAAGGAAAAACAGGCTATGTGAAGATTCTGAGCAGAAAAACAAATTACGCTCCATACCAAATATAACTGTTCTTTCAGATAGTGAATATAAGGTCATGTGGTTTGCTAAGGATGATTCACAGTTCCATTAAGTATTGGAGGTCATTCTATCTTTCATGTAGCCTGAAAATGGAAACCATGGGTGTCTACCAAGGGAAGACTCAAATTTTATCTTAATTTAATATTTTGCCTGCTGCTTTCTCCTTAGCGGTTATGTCCTGTTCTCAGTTTCATTTTTAAGCTCTGACAATAATGAATCCAAGTGGTAGGATGCTCTCTGTGTATCTCCTGCACTTAAGCATGGGCCTCAGCAGGTGGTGATCATAAGGAAACCCACTTATTGAGGACTTAACATGTGCCAGGCACCATACTGAGTGTTTTATCGTCTGTATCTCATTTAGTCCTCATGGTAGACCTATAAGATAGGTACCATTATTATTCTTGGTTAAAGGATGTGGAAAGTAAGGTACAGAGAAATTCGGTCAGATGGCTCCAAGTTTTCAGAGGTGGGATTTGAACCTAGGCAGGCTGCTGTCAGAGCCTTAACCACTATACTGTCAGTGTTCACTAGCTGAGTAAGACTCAAGTCTTTTATTATTATTATTATTTCTGGTTACACTGTTTGCATTTGTTAGGAAAAGCCCCTCTTATAATTGTGTCCTGCCCCTAAGAGGTGTGCTATGCACTGAAATGTTGTGCCACTTTGGTGGGAACACCCCTGTCCCTTTCCGTCTTCCCCTCTCCCTGTTCCCCCACCCCCACCTTGAATTGATTTGAGTTTTTCTCTTATGTTGGTGTGTATTAGATCGTCTACTGGCTTCATATTAGAATTGAGCACATTGCATTCTTGCTTCTCCATTCTTGTGATACTTCTTGTAAAGAAGAAGGTGTTTGAACTCCATCCAGGTTAATACAAAAGATGCAAACTCACCATCTTTTCTTAGGGCTCCATAGTATTCCAATATATTACATTACATTCGTTAATCCATTCCTGTGTTGGTGGGCATTTAGGTTGTTTCCATATTTTGGCAATTGTAAATTGAGCTGCAATAAACAGTCTAGTGCAAATGTCCTTATGATAAAATGATTTTTTTTTTCTTCTGGATAGAGAGACTCAAGTCTTTATGAAGGTATATCTCCTGTCAGAGTTATCAGGTTCAGAAATGCATACCTGAATGTTATAATTCTTTGTAGATTATCAGAGAGTGTTATATAGTTTTTAGTCTACTTCCCCTAATGTTCTCAAAATAGTAAAATGTTTACCCATACTTTTAGCCCAGTGTAAAGTAAATACATGAAAAACTGGATTCATTAAAGCAGGTACTAGGAAATTAAAATCTTAACAAAACAGTTCACCACAGATTTTTTAATTTATTTTTATTTTTATTTTTGAGACAGAGTCTCACTTTGTCGCACTTGGTAGAGTGCTGTGGTGTCACAGCTCACAGCAACCTCCAAATCTTGGGCTTAAGTGATTCTCTTGCCTTAGCCTCCCAAGTAGCTGGGACTACAGGCACCCGTCACAACGCCTGGCTATTTTTTTTTTTTTTGGTTGTAGTTGTCATTGTTGTTTAGCAGGCCCAGGCCAGGTTCGACCCCACCAGCCCCAGTGTATGTGGCCAGCACCCTAACCACTAAGCTATGGGCACCAAGCCCACAGAGTTTTAAAAATGATTTCTCTAATATGTTTAAATTATAATTTGTTTTACATACAACTTTTCAATCTTGTAGGAGCCCATATATTATAAATCAAAATGTAATTGCCTGTTAAAAAGTTCATGCTTCATGGCTCAGTGCCTGTGGCTCAGCGGGCTAAGGCGCCAGCCACATACACCTGAGCTGGTGGGTTCGAATCCAGCCCAGGCCCACCAAACAACAATGACGGCTGCAACCAAAAAATGGCCAGGCATTGTGGCGGGCGCCGGTAGTCCCAGCTACTTGGGAGGCAGAGGCAGGAGACTCGTTTGAGCCCAGGAATTGGAGGCTGCTGTGAGCTATGATGCCATAGCACTTATCCAGGGTGACAGCTTGAAGTTCTGTCTCAAAAAAAAAAAAAAAAAAAGTTCATGCTTCACATTTTCTTTTGTAATTTGTGAAATACAGATTGACTGATGTCGTAGGAAGAAGAATGGCCCCCCTAAAGATGTCTGTGTTCTAATCCCTGGAATCTGTAAATGTTCCCTTACAAAGCAAAAGGAAGTTAAAATTGCTAATCAGCCAGGAGGGAGGTTACCCTAAATTATGCAGTGGGCCCGATATAATCACAAGAACCCCGTAGTAGAAAGAGGAAGGCAGAAAAGGAGATGCAGGGAAAGAGATCGAAGAACAGAAGCAGGATGGAAGAGAGATGATATGTTGCTAGCTTTGAAGATGGAGGAAGCAGTTACAGGCCAAGAAATATGGGAACCTTCTAGAAACTAGAAAAGGCAAGGAAATGGATTCTTCTATAGAGCATTCAGAAAGAACCATGCCCTGCTGAAACCTTGGCTTTAGCTCATCAAGGCCCATGTCAGACTTCTAACCTACAGAACTCTAAAGAATTTGTGTTGTTTTAAGCCACTAAATTTGTGGTAATTTGTTACAATGACGGTAGCAAGCTAATACAGTCAGGTAGTCAAAGATTGATTGTTCAGCTTGTTTATTTTCTATCCCTGACGTTGAAAACCCTAGCACTTACTGGGGCCAGGCAGGAGCCATAAATGCTTGGAGTGGGTGGTGGGTCTGAGGCAACCTGGTGACCAAATAGCCTAGCTGAAGGGGACAGCTGCTACTTGTCTCCAGCTAATTATTGTTTTGCCTCTTTTTATTCCATATTTTGGCTGGTTATTTATTTACTTGTATGTGAGATAGAATGCACATATCGTAAAAATTTTGTTTTTCTTTTTAAAACCTCTACCAAACAATAGGCAAAGGAAAGGAAGGAGAATAAGCCAAAATGGTCATATGAAGTCCCACAGCTTTTACAAAACTTAACAGGAAATACTTTGAAATGTAAAGCCCATATTGAGGTTTGGGAATTGTCTCTGGTTATGGATTTCATGTAGCCTTGTTCTTCTCCATTATGGACTATGGACCTCCATTTTGGATTTTATTTGTGAGCTAAATATATGTATATCACGTACTCTTCTGGTTTCTTCTAAGTCATAGCAGAAGGATTGTTTTTAGGATTTGTTACAGCTAAAATGGGCATGAGGGGATGATTCTGCCAGAATCTTCTTGAGGGATTTTGTCAGGACTGTGTTTTCCTATAAGAATTATATTTTAGGGCTCAGTGCCTTTAGCTCAAGTGGCTAAGGCACCAGCTACATACACCTAAGTTGGCAAGTTCGAATCCAGCCTGGTCCCACCAAACAACAATGATGGCTGTCACCAAAAAAATATCCGGGTGTTGTGGCGGGTGCCTATAGTCCCAGCTACTTGGGAGGCTGAGGCAGGAGACTCGCTTGAGCCCAGGAGTTGGAGGTTGTTGTGAGCTGTGATGCCACAGCACTCTATCCAGGGTGACAGCTTGAGGCTCTGTCTCAAAAAAAAAGGAATCATATTTTAGGCTCAGCACCCGTAGCACAGT
>CAUYON010113427.1:0-16642 GCA_963573935.1 Arctocebus calabarensis
GGGTAGAGTGGGAGGACCTCTGAACTCTGCTCGCTTGTTTGTATGGAGGTATGGCGTATACTGCGAGCTGTTCTCTTGGGGGAGGAGACTCCCGTCCGCTTGGTGATGTGCTCTGTACCTTTTATTTGTATCCTTGGGGTCGCAGGTCGCTCCAGCAGTGTTGATGTGTGTTCCTCGACTTTGTCTCTTGGCTCAGCCCCAAACCGTTGGCTTTCTCGCCAAATTTCTGTCCTTTAACTCTCCTTCTGGACAGGAGCGTCTGCAGAAAGCTGGCTACAGACCGCCATCTTGGCTCCTCCCCCTGTGGTCCCATTTCTAAACTATTTTTCTTCTTGTTACTGTAAGTTGTTTGTCTATGTTGTTACAGACAACAATGAGGCAGATAATGAATGTCATTTTTTTTTTTTTTTTTTGGCTTTCTGGCATAGAAGCTAAGAAAACAATTTGCCTCTTCATTTGGGAAAAAAAAATTAGCTAACAAAGGGAGTGGTTGTAAACAATAGAATTAATTGCCTCCCTAGGACCATTATTTGGTGTCTATTTAAGACTACTAGATTTCATTTTAATTACTCCATGGAGTGCCTTATTTGCATATATTTGCAAGTCTATGTGAAGCCTTAAAGGGATCTAAAATGACTTCAGCTGACTGCAGCAAACCTAACATCATTGAAATAGAAGGTAGCTCTTAAAATGTCTCCAAGAGAACAAAAGGACGTACCTTTGGGCAAAGAGGTGGCACACAGTTAAGAGTTTTCCAGCTGGGGATAGCCTGGAGAAAAGGCCAGGTTCTTGGGCACAAGGACACTAGCAGCTGTCCACAAACAAGGCTACAGAGAGGCCCAACCCTGAGGATGCTTGTCTAATTGGATAAGTCTTTTGATAGGGCTAAAGTATTACTGTCACAGTGAGTTTTATTCTTTCCAAATTAGGAGACAAGAACTGCCTTTTAGATCTGATTAAGGGGCTTGTTACAACACGTCAATATAGTATTTTCTTTTTGAGACTCAAGGTCTTTAAGGAACCAACAGAGAGAAGCCCCATGAGAAGGGTGTGTGAGGCTGCAGATGCAGTCCACAGGACAAACAAACTCAGCTGTGGAGAAGTAGTTGGAAAGAAGGACTCTTGCTTGGATTTCTTAGTAGTAACCTGGCTTGAGCAGTCTTTAGGAGAAAGGGACAAGAAACCCAAACTTCATGAGATGGCCTTAGAAGCCGTCTACAGAAAGAGAGTTGAGAAGATGGAAGGAAGTTGGGCATCACAGCTGTTGGCAAAAATTGTGCAAGACTTGAAGTTGGGCTAAATAAATAAATAAAGATCAAGTCATCTATCTAGTATAGTCTTCCAGGGTATCTCTACCTTTCATTGCTTTGAGTTTTTACAACTCTGTTAGTTGTTGATAACTAGCAATGCAAATGAATCTTATTCATAAACATGCAAATGAATAATATCTAGTGGAAAGACAATTAATTGATTGTCTCTCCATTCCACACAGAATTGATTGTCTCTCCATTCCACAGTTACAAAGATTGTAACTCCTTTTAAGCATCCTTTTGCATACATATGTATTGGTCTTTGAATTTTCTTTTGCCCCGATTAGCATATGTTGCTGGTTTGTTCATTAATTAATACATTAAATAATATCTTTGATATGTGCCTATTTTGTATTTGAACGAGTCACGATTTTACCTTAAAGAACAATAAACTGCTCTTTAATACAGGACAGGGGAGTTTTCAAGGGTGATCACAAGGGATTACTGTGGATCACCAAAAAGTCTGATCACTTTTTGCTTTGGCCTGGTTAACTTACATAATAAGTATAGTAAGATGTCTCCATTATAGATGTGCTACTCTTCAAGTGTGGTTAGCCAATCTAGGCCTATAAGATGCTGAATAACTGTAAGCCCAGGGAATTATTTCTGTTTGGAGGTTTTGTAAAGAATCTCAGGTAAGGGGGATGCCAAGATGGCAAACTAAAAGCAGGTGCACACATTGCTCTCAAGTAAAGGATTGAAATTTGCATTTAGATGCTCAGCTATGGATGGACCTTCTGAGTAGAGCATTATAAATCATGAGATAGGAGACACTCAGAGTTAGAGAGATAGGAGGGTAACCTAGGGAGGCGTTCCCACACCCCACACAGGGAAGGATCAGATAAGAGGCTCCACACTTCCCCCAGGGACACTGTGACTTGAGCTGTGAGGGCCTCTCCTCTCCACTACTGCAGATCTCTGAACTAATCAGAGAGCTGCTTGGTTACGGCACTGGACAGTCAGTATAGCAGGGACCCTGGTTTCTGCCCCTGAGTTGTTGCAAATGGCACCATTTTGAGCTTTTGAGTCCAGAGCTTTTGGTCTATGCAAGGCTTGGCCTTGTTGTAGCTGTTTCCACATAGCCCCTGCCAGGTCAGGAAGGAAGTTGGGAGAGTAGGCCCCATGTTTGGGAGCTGAGTGCCCCCCTGATGGGGGATTCCAACAGAGAAAGTGCTGCTGACCCACCTGAGAAGCCAGGTGGCAACTGCCTTAATGTAACCTGTGGAGGGAGAGACCCTACTCATCCAGAAGCCTGGTCCTGTGCCCCAACCCCCTTGATTGCCTATGGTACCACACTCTGCCATAGATCCACAAACTACATGTTACTATTGCTTCTGGATGCAGGCAGAACAAATGCCTGCAGCTCTGATACCCACAGCCACTTCCTAGACAGCCTCACCAGCTGCCACTGCCACCACTGTATGGAGACCTGGGAAGAACAATCTCCTGCAACTTATGACTTCACTAGAGAGACTCACTAAGTCCCCTGCCAAGCTCCCTGCCCAAGCAGTTGTGGGGGACAAACTGACCACTGCACATAAAAATCTTCCAGCACTGGTTAGGGATGTGACAATCACAGGAGAAGGGGAAAATGGAGAACAACTGGATTACAGGCTTTCAGCACATCCACCAATCTCATGCCAGGATAATCTTCTGGAGTAAGACACAAAGTGCCATCTGGGCACCTCTCCTTCTCACTAAGTAGGAGACTTCCCAGTAAAGGAGAATAGGTATACTGCAAACTTATCTATCCTGATCTAAGAGAAGAGGTTTCAGATGAGATGAAGCCAGCAAAAGAATTCTGGCAACATGAAGAAACAATATAGTTTGACACTTCCAAAAGATCACAGTAGATCTGTAGGAAGAGATACCAAACAAAAGGATATTGTTGAAATGTCAGAAATGGAATTCAGAATATAGATGGCAAATAAGATAAATGGGATTGATGAAAAAGTCCAAAACCAACACAAAGAGGTCAAAAATTTCAGGAGATGAATGAAAAAGTTACTAAAATGATATACAACATGAGAAAAGATCTACCAGAATTTAAAGAAACAAAAGAGTCATTACAGAATTTCAAAATACAGCAGAAAGCTTTAACAACATGATAGACCAAGCAGAACAAAGAATTTCAGAAGTTGAAAACAAAGGTTTCAAAGTAACCAACTCAGTCAAAGATATAGAAAAAAGGATAAAGAATGAGTAATCACTGAGAGAAATATGGGACTGTGTAAAATGAGCCAACATAAGAATATAAGAATACAATATAAAATACAATATAAGAATTGTATCCTTAAAGGGGAAGAAGAAAAGGCAAAAAATCATGGAAAACCTACTTGAGGTGTAATTATTGAGGAAAATTTCCATGGTATCACCATGGATTCAGATATCCAGATATAAGATGGTCAGTAAACACAGAGAAGATTCATAGCAAATAGAATATCATATATATATGAATAGTCATCAAACTGGCCAACATCGAAATAGTGAGATAATTCTACAAGCTTCAAGAGAAAAGCAATAACCTACAAGGAAAACCTGTCAGGCTAATAGCAGATTTCCCAGCACAGACATTATGAGACAGAGGAGATTTGGGTCTCAGCCAAGAATTTTGTACTCTGCAAAAATAAGTTTTATTAATGATGGAGAAATAAATACATTTCCAGATAGGCGAATAGTAGGATAATTTGTCACTACTAGCTCTGCTCTATTGACAATGGTCAAAAGTATCCTATACGTGAAACAGAACAATAAATGCCCACAAGTATAAAAGCTACTGAAAGATAAAGTTGTAAAGCTCTTATAAAACAGTAGCACAAGAAAGAACACAAAAGAAGGTATCATTCAACATAAGGAACAGTATCTCACATATCAATACAAACACTGAATGTGAATAGTTTTAATGCCCCATTTAAAATACAGACTGGCCAAATGGATGTAAAAACATAATGCAAGTAGATGGTGTCTCCAAGAAAGCTATCCAACTTACAAAGACTGTCACAGACTCAAGGTAAATGAATGAAAAAAAATCCATGGAAATAGAAACTGAAAGCAAATAGGTAGCCATTCTCATATCAGATAAAATGGACTTCAAATCAATAATGGTAAAAAAATAAAGTTAGTCATTATACAGTGGTAAAGAGTACAATTTATAAAAAAGACATAATAATCCCAAATATATATGGACATAACACAGGAAATTCCCAGATTCATTAAAGAAATTCTACTAGATCTAAATAAAGAAATAGATAATGGCATCACAATTGCCGCAAACTTCAACACCCTGCTGAAAGAACTGAATAGATCATTGAAGCAGAAAATCAACAAAGAAACATGTGGCTTTAATGGGACTCTAAAATGAATCAAACTAAGAGACATTTACAGAAAATTCTACCCCTAAATTACAGAATATATATTCTCCCCACTGCATGAGACATTATCAATGATTGTTCATATCTTATGCCACAAAAAAGTCTCAGAAAACTCAGAAAAATCAAAATAATACCATGTATTTTCTCAGATCACAGTGAAATTAAACTAGAAATCAATTCCAAGATAAACTTTTAAATCTACACAAAGTCATGGAAGTTAAACAACCTTCTACTGAAGAATCCTTGAGCCAATGATGGAATTAAGATGGAAATCAAAAGATTCTTCAAACTGAACCAAAAAGGGGACACAAGCTTTCAAAAAATCTATGGAATACAGAAAAAGTAGTGCTAAGGGGGAAATATATAGCCTTAAATGCTTACATTGAAAAGATCAGAAAAATTACAAGTTGACAACCTAATGTCACATCTCAAGGAACTAGAAAAAGAAGAAACTAAACCCAAAGCTAATGGAAGAAAAGAAATAACAAAGCTAAGAGCAAAACTAAATGAAATAGAAATAACAAAAATACAAAGGATCAATGAAATAAACAAGTTGGTTCTGTGAAAAGGTAAGTAAATTTGATAGACCTTTACCCAGATTAACCAGAAATAGAAAAGTAAGGACTTAAATAAGCTCAATCAGAAATGTAAAAGGAGACATTGCTAGTGACATCACAGAAATACAAAATATTAGTCAAGAATACTCTGAAAGCCTCCATGCACACAAAATAGAAAACCCAGAGGAAATGAATAAATATTTGGAAACACACAACTTCCCAAGCCTGAATCAGGAAGAAAGAGAATTCCTGAACAGATCCATAATGAGCAGTGCTAGTGAAGCAGTAATAAAAATATCTTCCAACAAAAAATCCCCAGACCAGATGAATTCACAGTTAAATTCTACAAGACCTACAAAGAAGAACCAGTACATATCCTACAAAAATTATCTGTAACATTGAGGAAGTTTCCTTCCTAACTCATTCTATGTAGCCAATATTACTATAATAACAAAGCTAGGAAAGGACATAATAAAAAGAAAACTATAGACCAATATCTTTCACAAACATAGATGCAAAAATCCATGACAAAATATTAGGAGACCAGCTTTGTGTCTATAGCTCAGTGGTTAGGGCTCTGGTCACATGCATCAGGGCTGGTGGATTTGAACCCTGCCCAGGCCATATGAACAATATTGACAACAACAAAAAAAATAGCCCGGCATTGTGGCAGGTGCCAATAGTCCCAGCTACTTGGGAGCTGAGGCAAGAGAATTTCTTAAGCCTAAGAGTTTGAAGTTGCTGTGAGCTGTGACACCACCGTGCTCTACCAAGGGTGACATAGTGAAAAAAACAGTCTTAAAAATTAGTAGATTAACTCCACAGCACATCAAAAAACAATTCACAATGACCAAGTGGGTTTCATCTCAGGGATGCAAGGATGGTTTGACATATGCAAATCAATAAATGTCATTTATCAAACAAACAGATGCAAAAAACAAAGAACATCTGATCATCTCAATAGATGCATTTGGTAAAATCCAGCACTTTTTCATGGTAGAATAAAGTAGGCATAGAAGGAATATACCTCAAAATTGTAAATGCCATGTATGACAACCCCACAGCCAATATCCTACTGAGTGGGAAATAGTTGAAAGCATTCTCTCTAAGCCCTGCAACAAGACAGGGGTGCCCACTATTACTAATTCTATTCAGCATAGTACTGGAAGTCCTAGCCAAAACTATTAAAGCAAGAGAAAGAAATAAAGGGCATCAAAATTGGGAAAGAGGTCAAGCTGTCTTTATCTATCCATGATATGATTTTGTATCCATAAAACCCTAAAATCTCCTTGAATTGATAAATAAATTCAGACAAGTCTCAGGTTACAAAACCAATGCACACAGATTAGTAGGATTTCTGTATAATAATAATAATAGTCAAGCAGCAAGTCAAATTAAGGACTCCATACTATTTACAATAACTACAAAGAAAACAAAATAATCTATAGGAATATACTTAACAAAGAGGTGAAAGATTTCTATAAAACACTAGTGAAAGAAATTGTAGATGATGCAAACAAATGGAGAAACATCCCATGTTCATGGATTAATCAATACCTTTAAAATGTATATACTGCCCAAAGTAATTTACAGATTTAATACAATTCCCATCAAAATACTAACATCTTATTTTGCAGATCTAGAAAAGATAAATGTAAGCTTCATGGAACCATAAAAGACCTGAATAACCATAGCAATTTTTTTTTTTTAATTGAGACAGAGTCTCACTTTGTCACCCTCCGTACAGTGCTGTAGTGTACTAGCTCACAGCAAACTGAAACTCTCAGGCCCAAGAGATCCTCTTTCCTCAGCCTCCCTAGTAGCTGGGAGTATAAGCGCCTGCCACAACACTGGGCTATTTTTTTGTTTGTTTGTTTAGCAGGCCCAGGTCGGGTTTGACCCCGCCCCAGAGCATGTGGCTGAGCCCTAACCACAGAGCTATGGGCACCCAGGCAACCATAGCAATCTTAAGAAAAAAATATCTGGAGGCATCACATTACCTGACTTCAAATTATACTACAAGGTCATAGTAACCCAAACAACTGGTATAAAAGCAGAGACACAGACCACTGGAACAGAATAGAAAACCCCAGGTATCAAACAAAATCACTACAAACAACTGATATTTGACAAAGCAACTTGTTCCTTAACGGTGAACTTGTCACTGCCCTTTGAGCATAAAGCACCAATAAAGGATTTAGAATAATTCCAAGAATTTTCAAAAATATGCGACATGAAATTTTCCTCATTAGTCCAGCACATCTAACTCCCATTTAAGTCTTGGGACAGCAGAACAGTTTCCCTGCAAGTTGTCTGCTTCTGAATTAACAAGTGCCCTGACTCACTTCTCTAGTACAGTTATTCTAAAGCCTATATCCTTAAGTTTATTTCTTGAAATATCAATAGTTAAGGATACCTGGTTTAGTTCTTTCCATCAAGCTCTGACATTGATCTTCTGAACACCTATTTTCCATCTTGAGGCTTATAGTAAGCCTTCAGGCAAGGAATAGGGAAAAACAGAAATCACCTGTTGATGATAAAACTAAATGAAGGTGGCTAATTTATATCAGTAATCAATCAATGAAATAAAGAGAGTAAAATCCTATTTTATGGGTGTAATTTATAATTCCTTCTTAAGAATTTGACAAATGCTTTCCCTTGGCATAAAAACACGTTATAAATGGCAAGGACATTATCATATCTTTAGTCTTGCAAAAGTGTGCAATCTATAAAACGGTGTTTATATTAATAATGTTTTATTTGTACAAAAGCAACCTAAGACAGGCTGAATTTCTTTTTTCATTTAACAACTTTTCTCTGCACCTTTTGCAATGATATGGAGTTACTGGTGGCAACCATGGAGTTTGCCAGAAAAACTCATATTTTCTGGTACTTTTCCTTTGATAAGGTGTGGTAGGCTGAAAAACAGGCCCACCAAAAATCTTCAAGTCCTAATTACCAGAATCTATGGATACATAACCTTGTATAGCAAAGGGTTTTTGTAGCTATAAATAATTTGAGGATCTTGAGATGGGAGATTATCATAGAAAAGGAGATAGACCCAATATAATTATAAGGGTTACATAAGACCGAAAAAGGTGATGTGATGGTGGAAGCAGAGACAGGAGTTATGTGCTTTGGAGATGGGGGAAGAGCCCTTAGGCCAAGGAATATAGAGAAGCTGATCCAGGCAAGGAGACCAATTCTCCCCTCCAAAAGGAGCCAGCACTGCCAACCCCTTGAGCTTAACCTACTGAAACTCGTTTTGGCCTTCGGACCTCCAGAACTATGAGAGAATAAAATTTTTCCTGCATTAAGCCAGTATATTTGTGGCCATTTTTTTATGGTAGCAATTGAAATTAACACATAAATTTTATTAAAAACTCCAAATCTTTGTGATTTCCAAGGACCCCTTTAGAAAATTCTCAAAATAGTTCAGGCATAAAAGAAAGCTTGAATTCTTTTTCTCTATTTTAAAATCTGATCCTGAGAAGTTGAAAATCAAAAGAACTATCAGAGGAGATTTGGAAATTTACTAAAAGAATCATGACCGAGTACATGAATAGTTTTAGCTAGGCTACATATTAATCAAAGTGACAATAGAATACATTAAAATAAACGCAGAAGAAGTTATCAAGACTTTAGCTCTTTCAGTAAGGATTTATAAAAAAGAATCAAGGACATTACTAAAGCACCAAAGCAAATTATTCTAAGGACCCATAGCAACTCCGCTACCTGAGAAGATTACATAATAACATTTCTTGCCCCTTGCTAAGAGCAGACCAAATGCTCTAAGATCAATTTTAGTGGAAAGGAGACTAAATTCTAAAAATTTTATATTAATATAATATTTGGCTATAAAGCATTCAATGAATTTTCTTTTTCTACACTTTTGAATTACTTTCTTAAAACTGAGCCAAGTTTGTCAAATTATTAACAGACATCACATATGTTTGTGGGTTCATTTTTTTGTATTTTTATTATAAATCAAGGCAACAAGATCATTTTCTGGCACCTTCTACAATTGTATAATATCCACTCAAGTTTCGATCTTTACTATCTTTGCTCATGTTATGGGGCAAGGTATTTCATTTTGGGACAAAAAATCCTAACTTTTTTTCATGCTAAACACTCCATTACCACTCCATTATACACAGTCATAATTTTTTGTCATCCTTTTCTTAGCAGTCAGAATCACTCATATTAATTTTAAATTTTAACTGCAGTAACTAGCTTCTGTTTAAAAGAAAGAACAGGGTGGGGGAGGAATAAAACTGTCAAAAGTGAACATTTTATTAATTCAACAGAGGATACCTAATATGACTCCCAAATGCATCATTTTATTACATTCTTAAAATGTCAGGAATAAACAGTTTCATTAAAGCAATAGTTCTCAACTTTGTCTTCAGGGAATATAAACATACCTCATACATACTAAAGACCGGTTCAGTCCAATAAAGGCCTCTGCAAAAAAAAGTGAGTTTCACAATAAAGCTCATATTACAGTCACACATTTTTGATTTCTCAGTGCAAAAATCTTATTTATGCTATATTGTGGTTTGCTAAGTGTGCATTAGGAGTATGTCTTAAAAAATGTACATACGTCAATTTAAATATACTTTATTGCTTAAAATGCTAACAGTCATCTGAGCTCCAGCAAATTGTAATCTTTTTATTTGTAGGTCTTTCCCCAATGCTGATGGCTGTTGACTGATGGGGATCATGGTCACTTAAGTTTGGGGTGGCTGTGCATTTTCTGAAAGTAAGACAGAAGTGAAGTTTGCCACAGTGACTGAATTTCCCTGTAGCATGCAGTGTTCCTTGATAGCATTTTACTCACAGTAGAATGTCTTTCAAAATTGAAATCAATCCTGTCACACCCTGCTGCTGCTTTAGCAACTAAGTCTATGGAAAATTCTAAATCGTTTATTGCCACTTCGACAATGTTCACAGCATCTTCACCAGCAATAGATTCTATCTCAAGAAACCAATTTCTTTGCTCATCCATAAGAAGCAACTTCTTCTTCTCATCTGTTCAAGTTTTATCATGCGATTACAGAATTTAGTTACATCTTCGGGGTCCACTTCTAATTCTAGTTCTCTTGCTTTTTCTGCCAGACCTGTAGTAACTTCCTCTGCTGAACGCTTGAATCCTTCAGAGTTATACATGATTGGAATCAACTTCTTCCAAACTCTGTTAATGTTGATATTTTGATTTCTTCCCATAAATCTCTGATGTTCTTAATGACCTCTAGAATGGTGAATCATTTCCAGAAAGTTTTCAATTTGCTTTGCCCGGTTCCATCAGAAAAACCACTATCAATGGCAGCTATGGCCTTATGAAATGTATTTCTTTAATAATAAAAATTGAAACAGCTTCTTTATTTATGTACTACAGAATGATGAAGATAATATTATTCTCCTATTACATCTCTATCTGAGCTCTTGGGTGACAAAGTGCTTTGTCAATGAACAGTAATATTCTGAAAGGAAGCTTCTTCTGAGGGGTTAAGTCTCAACAGTGGGCTCAAAATATTCAGTAAACCATACTGTAAACATTTGCGGCATCATCTAGACTTTGTTGCTCCATTTCTAGAGCACTAGAATAGATTTAGCATAATTGTTAAGGGTCCTGGGATTTTTGGAATGGTGAATGAGCACCTGCTTCAACTTAAAGTCACTAGGTACATTAGCCCCTAACAAGAGAGCCAGCCTATTTTATGAAGCTTGGAAGTCAGACATTGACTTTTCTCTACCTATGAAAGGCCTAGAGGACATCTTTTTCCAATAGAAGGCTCATTCATGTCCATTGAAAATCTGTTGTTTAGTGCAACCACCTTCATTAGTTATCTCAGCTAGATCTTCCGATAACTCGCTTCAGCTTCTCAATCATCACCTGCTGCTTTGCCTTGCACCTTTGTGTTATAAAGATGGCCTTTTTCCTTAAACCTGATGAACCACCCTCTGCTAACTTCAAACTTTTCTCCTGCAGCTTCCTGACCTCTCTCAGCCTTCATAGAATTGAAGAAAGTCAAGGATTTGCTCTGGGTTAGGCTTTGGCTTCAGGGAATGCCATGGTTGGTTTGGTCTTCTGTGCAGACCACTATAACTTTCTCCATAGAGCAGTAAGACTTTCACTTTTTTTTTTTTAATCATTTGTATGTTTCCTGGAATAGAACTTTAGATTGCCTTCAAGAACTTTTCCTTTAGCTGGTGTTGTGGTGAGTACTTCTAGTACCAGCTACTTGGGAGGCTGAGGCAAGAGAAACGCTTAGGCTCAAGAGTTTGAGGTTGCTGAGAGCTATGAGCTGTGTGGCCACAGCACTCTACTGAGGGTGACATTATGAGACTTTGTCTCAAAAAAAACAAAAACAAAAAACAAGAACCTTTCCTGTGCATTTATAGCTTGGCTAAATGTTAGGTGTAAAAGCATTCAGATTATTTTGGATTTCTACGTGCCTTCATCACTATGCTTAATCATTTCTAGTATTTGGTTTAAAGTGAGAGACAAACAACTCTTTCTTTCACTTTAAAACTTACGGCCACTTTAGGATTATTAGTTGGGCTAATTTCAGTTTTGTTCTATCTCAGGAAATAAGGAGACCTGAGAAAAGAGGGAGAGATGAGAATGGCCAGTTGCTGGAGGTGTCAGAACACACACAACTTTTATCAATTAATTTTGCCATCGTATGTGTGTGTGCTTCACCATCTCCCAAAACAATTATACTAGTAACATCAAAAATCACTACTCACAGACTGCTGCAATAGATACAAGAATGAAAGCATACTGGGAGAATTACCAATGTAATACAGAGACCCAGAATGATAGCATGCTGTTGAAAAAAAGTGGTTCCTCTGGACTTGCTTACCCCGGGGCTGCCGCAAACTTTAAATTTGTAAAAAACTCAGTGTCTGAGAAGTGCAATAAGATGAGGTGTGCCAATATCAGTGAGTGTTTGGAGCATGTTGATGGTCATGTCTGGTGGGAGGAGGGGCAGTGAGATTAGCATCCAGTGCGTGGTGGGCAGTGATGCTACTACATATTCTACAATGCACAGGACCACCCCCTCTATGGAGAGTTTACCTGTTCTAAAATGTCAGTTGTAGTTTTGCTGAGAAACCATGTTTGACATGATCTCAAGGTGTATCCATGGTGCAACATATTTTAATAAGCAACAATGATATATTACATATACACACATACATATATATGTGTGTGTGTGTGTGTGTGTGTGTATACACTGTATGTACACCAAATACACATGCTTACTCACCAATGTTTTGGAATTCTCTTAGTAGAAATGTCCAAATAGTCAAAGATTACTTACTAATTAACTCAATTTAGTAATAGTCTATGCTCCTTTATCAACTAAGAATATTGAAAATTATGTGAAAATTGATGTGCTATAGAATACCATCACTGTTGGCATAAAAATTATCAGCAATATAATCTCATTTAACTGAATAGATAATTTTATATTTTTCATAATCCAAAACTTAATGTGGAAGTATATTGGCTTGTTTGATCAGTGAAATCGTAAAAGGGTTTGGGGCAATTTTGATTAAATAGTTTATTCATGAGAAAGCAATTAGAGATTTATTGTAACGTGTTTTCTTGTATTATGGTCTACAAAGATAAAGTCAAGGAGAAGACAAATAGCTGTTTTCAAACCAAAGTGAGCAAACAAAGCTAGTATGTGCAAAGATTCACTTTGACTGTATAAGCTTGAATTCTTGTAGAAAAATATTTCTGAGGTAGCAGTTTTTTATAATCGTGTTTGTTGGGGATGAGAGTAATAACATATTTTAAGTATTAGAAATTTAGTTTATTTTCTAGGAATTCTGATAATATTAGATTTATGTAAGGGATTATTATTGTATATAAAACAATCAGAACAGAGCTTCTTCGTGAGGCTTTATAATCTATTTCATTAATACATTCCAGGCAAAGTTAAATATTTTAAGCTCACAAAACAAGAGGAAAAGGGTTTTCTCTCATACCTGGACAAATATCTTGCTGGTTAAGCTCTACAGTATCAATCATAGGTAAAAGCAAACCCATAATTTCAACAAGTGACAGGCCCGAATCTCAAACTGATGTTCCTTTTTCTAGTTGGCACACTTAAAAATTGATCTGAGCTCACCAATATTCTGAAAAACAAAAATATTAACAAACCAACTTCTCAACTTCGTATCAGATCTGGATCATCCATTTGGGCCTCTTGGTGGAGTAACTCTCAAACCATTAAAATATCTTCAAAATGTTAACATATGATTTGCATATACATACAGAAGGATCACACATTAAGGATTTATTTAACTTATTGATGAGGTAACTAGCAGGGTGATACAGCTGGTTCAAAGCACATCTGAGGTATTGAGTATTTAAAGGCAATGAAGAAAGAATATTAGAAAAAGATTACAAGGTTAGATCCAAAACGAGTTTATGCTTGACAATGAAATAAAAGTATAACCCTTGGGGTTATTTTTTTTCTTATGCACAGAATTTATTTCATCACTGTCAGACAAAAATCTCCAAGTTGCACTACAGACCTTGGACCCCCATCTATAGTACATAACATGACAAAAATTAAAAAGCTTAATTGTCCTGCAAATTATCCCCATCATAATCATTGTGTATCAGACAATGATTCAATATGCCATTGAGTCAGGATAAGTAATAGTTCTTTTATAGTAATCTTTTATATAATCTCCCCTTATCCATGGGAAATTCTAAGATTCTGCTCCCTCCTCCCCCGTGGATGTCTGAAGCCAGGGATAATATAGAACCCCATATGTATTATCCTATACTTACATACCATGGTAAAGTGTAATTTATAAATCAAGCACAGTAGGAGAATAACAATAACTCCTAATAAAATAGAACAATTGTAACAATATGCCAGCACCACTATTCTTGCGGCTTTTCGGCCATTATTCAGTACAATAATGGTTACTTGAATTCAAGCTCTGTGGTACCACCACAATCCATCTGATAACCAAGAGGGCTCCTAAGTGACTTAGGGCAGGCAGCAACTCTGGACCACAAAAAAAAAAAAAAATGATTCAAGTCCTGGGCAGGATGGCGACAGATTTCATCACTCTCTTCAGAACGTTGAAACTTATGAATAGTTTATTATTTTAAATGTTTATTTAATATTTTTGAGTGTGACTGCAGGTATCTGGAACTGAAGAAGGTGAAAACATAGATAAATGAGGACTATTATACCTTATTTTCAAGTCTTTGTTAAATTTCTTAGTGAAAGATGCTCTTGTAGTTGGCCCCAGGCAACTAGTGAGGACTTGTGGATCTGGAGAGGGAGAGGTCTTTCATGCACTCAACAAAAATTTTTGATCTTTATTAAGTACCAGGCACAGCATTAGATCTTGGAGGTATAGCCATGAACAAAACACACAACAATTTCTGATGGCCCTTACACTCTAGCAAGGGAGGTAGATGGATGATGAGTCAGGTGTGCTTCTACATTAGATGGAGACAAGGGCCATGGAAGATGTGCCATCATGTGGGAAATGATGGGAAGTGCAAAGACAGGAATCGAGTCTGGGAAGGGAGTTAGCATCTTTTGGGGAAGTTGACCCCAAAAGCACTCTTGGAAGTGACAAGTAAAGACCTGAAGGAGGTGAGGGGGGAGGGTACTAAAGTGGAACATGACAAGAAAAGGAGTTAGTGGTGTCTTCCAGACCCCTCCTAAGCTCTAGAACAGCAGTCCTCAAACTACGGCCCATAGGCCACAAGCTGTCTGCTGAGGACATTTATCTGACCCACCGAGTGATTTTGCCTCCCCTGCCTGTCCTGTTTAGCAGTGGACTCATCCCGGGCTCACAAAATCTGTTACTAGAAAAACCATTGCTTGCATTCCCAAACAAAACATGTGTGGATTCACTGGAAAAATTGCAAAAGGAGTTCCAATTTAGATTTGAAGAGCTTTATCTCCATGAACAGGTCATACAGCTTTTCCATAACCCATTTTCTATTGACATCGAAAATGTGGAGGTCAGGCCCAGCCGCCCCTCTGCCAGCTGCTCCAGTGCCACCTAGGGCTGGCGTCTCCAGCAAGCAGAAGCCAGGCGCTGACAGGCGTGACCGAACACTCCTGTGGCTCAGGCTCTGGCTCCGGCTCTGCCGCAGCAGCAGCTTTCTGGCTTCTCCATGGGGCTGGCCTGCGGCACCCAGATGCCCTAAGAATGTTTCCACTGTTGCTCAGAGGACACACACAGTGGGATTCAGAATTCCTGGAGAATTGCCTTTGTGAGAAGCTGGAAGTGTTTCTTTAAATTCCATCTCTTGGTTTTTCAAGGAAACATCAAGAAACCATGAACAACTTTAGTAATGAACAGTTTGACTGCCACTAGCTTGATGAAGGTTTTACTGCCAAGGACATTCTGGAACAAAAAATGAATGAAGTTTCCTCTTCCAATGATAAGGATGCCTTCTATGTAGCAGACCTCAGAGATGTTCTGAAGAAACACTGAAGATGGCTAAAAGCTCTTCCTCATGTCACTCCCTTTTATGCAGTCAAATGTAACGACAATAGAGCCATTGTGAAGACCCTCGCTGCCACTGGGACAGGATTTGACTGTGCTAGCAAGACTGAAATACAATTGGTGCAAAGTCTTGGGGTGCCTCCAGAGAGGATTATCTATGCAAATCCTTGTAAACAAGTGTCTCAGATTAAGTATGCTGCCAATAATGGGGTCCAGATGATGACTTTTGATAGTGAAGTCAAGTTGATGAAAGTTGCCAGAGCACATCCAAAGGCCAAGTTGGTTTTGAGGATTGCCACTGATGATTCCAAAACAGTCTGTTGACTCTGTGTTAAATTTGGTGCCACATTCAAAACCAGCAGACTTCTTTTGGGCATGGGCAAAAGAGCTAAATATTGATGTCATTGGTGTCAGCTTCCACGTAGGAAGTGGCTGTACTGATCCTGAGACCTTTGTGTAGGCAATCTCTGATGCCCGCTGTGTCTTTGACATGGGAACTGAGGTTGGTTTCAGCATGTACCTGCTTGATATTGGTGGTGGCTTTTCTGAATCTGAGGATGTGAAGCTTAAATTTAAAGAGATCACTGGTATTATCAACCTAGCATTGGACAAGTACTGTCCATCGGACTCTGGAGTGAGAACCATAGCTGAGCCAGGCAGATATTATATTGCATCAGCCTTCACACTTGCAGTTAATATCATTGCCAAAAAAATTGTATTAAAGGAACAGATAGGCTCTGATGATGAAGATGAGTCTAGTGAACAAACCTTTATGTATTACATCAATGATGGAGTATATGGATTGTTTAATTGCATCCTTTATGATCATGCTCATGTAAAGCCTCTTCTGCAAAAGAGACCTAAACCAGATGAGAAGTATTATTCATCCAGCATATGG
>CAUYON010113429.1:0-11313 GCA_963573935.1 Arctocebus calabarensis
CGGGCGCCTGTGGTCCCAGCTACTTGGGAGGCGGAGGCAGGAGACTCGCTTGAGCCCAGGAATTTGGAGGTTGCTGTGAGCTGTGATGCCATAGCACTCTATCCAGGGTGACAGCTTGAGGCTCTGTCTCAAAAAAAAAAACAAAAACAAAAACAAAATAGAATCCACATTCCAATTCATTTCAGGGAAGGGATCTGTAAGGAAAGAAAGACGGCATGTTATAGTTTGTCACACAGCAGAGACGCAGGCAGGACACAGCTTTCCAGATAAAGAAGATGAACAAGAAATTCTTGACACTCTCTCCAGAGATCAGAGGAGAAGCAAAAGAAACTTATTAAATTCAGACTAACAAGCAGTTCCCAATTTGTTAATAATTCTCCTTTACCTAATAGTCTATTTTTTTTTTTTTTTTTTAGTCTAGGTCTCTTGGGTTATCTAGATGATTCTGCTACGAGGCTCCAGAAAACTTCTTCAGTGTCTATTTGGACTCTGTGGAGATTTTTCTTTAATCCCTACTCAAACCCCAGCACTGGAAGCAAATCCAGTCTGGTAGGA
The DNA here is from genome assembly GCA_963573935.1 of Arctocebus calabarensis. NCBI lineage: Eukaryota > Metazoa > Chordata > Mammalia > Primates > Lorisidae > Arctocebus > Arctocebus calabarensis. The sequence goes on from CAUYON010113429.1 coordinate 556, forward strand.
CAACAGCTCAGGTGCCTCAGCACTGGGAAAGTGGAGTGGAGGGCAGCTCATTAAGGAGGCGTCTTTGAGAACATAATAATGGCAAACTCAAATTCTGCCTTTTCGACATTGGTAAATTAATTCTTAAGAGCCTTGGTTTCTAAGATTTAAAAGTGACAACTAAGGGGACTACCTCTTTACCCACAGAACTCTAACTGGCCTCCTACATGTTAGGAGGTGCCTGTGGTGGGTGCCTGTAGTCCCAGTTACTCAGGAGGCTGAGAAATGAGAATCGTTTAAGCCCGAGTGTTTGAGGTTATTGTGAGCTATGACGCCACAGCACTCTACTGAAGGTGACAAAGTGAGACTCTGTCTCAAAAAAGAAAAAAAAAACTTCATATCACACCTAATCTTTTCATTACACCTCCCTGACTAAGGAAAATTATCTAAATTTTTCCTTCAGCTATTCTACCAAATGGTTTTCTTGATATGCTTTCCTTAACTATTTATCATACACAATAAGGGTTATTTTGTACACTATGGCATTTTCCATTCACAGTCATTGACATTATAAAATAAGTCAACAAAATGATTTACAATTAAAGCAGTTATAAAAAATGCCAACAGAATTTAACATTTTCACAATAACTTAAATATGGAACAAAGGCAGGTACAGGATAGAACTATTTTGAATTCTAGGAATGGCTGGCACATATGTAAATAGTAGATGACAACAATGACATGTTGCCAGTAGAATGAAAATTGATACAACTTTCTGGAAAGTGTTTTGTCAATATAATTATACGTAATAGTTTTTTTTTTATTTATTAGTTTTTTTTTTTTTTGAGACAGAGCCTCAAGCTGTCACCCTGGATAGAACGCTGTAACATCACAGCTCACAGCAACCTCCAATTCCTGGGCTCAAGCGAGTCTCTCACCTCCGCCTCCCAAGTAGCTGGGACCACAGGCGCCTGCCACAATGCCCGGCATTTTTTGGTTGCAGCCATCATTGTTGTTTGGCAGCCTGGGCTGGATTCAAACCCGCCAGCTCAGGTCTACGTGGCTAGCACCCCCCTGAGCCATGGGCACCAAACCGCAATAGTTTAATAATATGGCTTTGGAGAGCTGCATAGACTGGGCTATCACCATTTAATACATGTGTTTACTGGAATTCTAAAAATATAGTAACAGAAACCAACTTAAATTATTTTAAGACAAAAAGGAGATGTATAAAAGGGATGTAGAATGTCTCATAGAATCGTCACGTGGAATGAGGCTAAGCTTAGAGAAGAAATTGCAACTACTTTTTTTCCTTTTTTTTTTTTGTCAAGGTAGAGTTCTACCCTATGCCCTGAGCAGAATGGCATCGTAGTTTACTGCAACCTCAGACTCGGGCTGTGAGCATCCTACTGCCTCAGTCTCTGAAGCTGCTGAGGATTATAGGTGCTCGCCGTGGAGCCGGGCTGGGTTTTTCCATTTTTTTCATGAGTTGGGATCTCACTCTTGCTCAGACAAGCCTGGAACTCAAGTAATCCTCCCATCTCAGCCTCCCACAGTGCTGGGATTACAGGTGAGCCACCGCACCCAGCTAGAAATTGCAACTATTTTTTTTTTTTTTTTAAGAGATAAGAGTCTCACTTTATTGCCCGGGGTAGAGGGCTGTGGCATCACAGCTCACAGCAACCTCCAACTCCTGGGCTTAGGTGATTCTCTTGCCTTAGGCTCCCAAATAGCTGGGACTACAGGCACCTGCCACAACGCCTGGCTATTTTTTTGTTGCAGTTTGTCTGGGGCTGGGTTTGAACCTGCCCACATTCAGTATATGGGGCTGGCATCCTACCCACTGAGCCACCGGTGCCATCCGAAATTGCAACTATTAATATAAAGTAGGTGGTCACAGAACCACCTCTTCTTTTTATATTTCTATTTCATTTCTCTTTCTGTGCAGACCAACTTCTCTGCTTTTCAGTGCACATGGCAGATGAAGGCTTCTGAATTTGCTTCTTTTTTGAAGAAACCAGCCCAGACTCTGTAACCTATTCTCAATTCCTGAGGGAGCAGATCATACAGAGAAGATACGGCTGCCCTACAGGTGAGGAAGCTTTAGAGGTCTATGAACTATGAAGACTCTCTGGAAGGCATCTATTTCTTCAGTTGTGGGATCATGGGCTAGTCACATCATCTCTTTACACCTCATTTCCTCATCCATAAATGGGGATAACAAGATCTACAGTAATCACAATCCTACAGTATAAAAACTGTTTGGGAGGAATATAAAAACATTTCATTCATTAAAAACATTTTCTAGGGGCGGCACCTGTAAGCTCAATGGGTAGGGTGCTGGCCCCATATACCGAGTGTGGTGGGTTCAAACCCGGCCCCGGCCAAACTGAAACAAAAAAATAGCCGGGCGTTGTGGTGGGCGCCTGTGGTCCCAGCTACTTGGAAGGGTGAGGCAAGAGAATCACCTAAGCCCAAGAGCTGGAGGTTGCTATGAGCTGTGATGCCACAGCACTCTACCGAGGGCAATAAAGTGAGACTCTGTCTTTAAAAAAAAAACACAAAAAAATGTTTTCTAGGAAACATTTGCCACAATGCCTGGCTAATTTTTTTTTTGTTGTAGTTCCCAATGTTGTTTAGCAGGCCTGGGCCAGGTTTGAACCCACCAGCCCGGGGGTATATAGCTGGCGCCCTAGCCACTGAGCTACGGGCTCCAAGCCTGTCCCAATTATTTTTGAAATGTAAGGAAATATGAAAAAAAGTTAACACTAGCTATCTCCTATTATTTTTATCATCTTTTCCAAGCCTTCTACAGGTTTCAGTACTCATCGCACTTGTCTACTCAGCAGACCTTAACTATCTTAACCACAGGTCTTTTCTGGAAATACCCTCTTTTCTATTTCCTCTTCTAGTTTCCCTGCATTGTATAATCTTTTTATGATGATGCCCAATCTACATCCCTCTCTTCTTTGGGATTTCAACAGTCAAGATTAGGGCATTCAGGACTGAGTCTTTGGGATTGTCTCTCACAACTCTTCAGCTTTGCTATAGAGTTGTGAGAGAAAAAAGCAGCCACAGAGGCGTGGCGCCTATGGCTCAACGGGCTAAGGCGCCAGCCATGTACAACTGAGCTGGCGGGTTAGAATCCAGCCTGGGCCCGCCAAACAACAATGATGGCTGCAACCAGAAAAAAAAAAAAAATGGCCGGGCGTTGTGGCGGGAGCCTGTAGTCCCAGCTACTTGGGGGGTGGAGGCAAGAGACTCACTTGAGGCCAGGAATTGGAGGTTGCTGTGAGCTGTGATGCCATAGCACTCTATCCAGGGTGACAGCTTGAGGCTCTGTCTCAAAAAAAAAAAAAAAAAAAAGAGACAGTTAAGGAAACCTAAAAAAGTAGATTTACTGGCTTGGCACTCTTAGCACAGTGCTTACAGAGCTAGCCACATACACCAAGGCTGGCAGGTTTGAACCCAGCCGAGGCCAGCTAAATTAATGATAACTGCAACAAAAAATAGCTAGGTGTTGTGGCAGGTGCCTACAGTCCCAGCTACTTGGGAGGCTGAGGCAAGAGAATTGCTTAAGCCCAAGAGTTTGAGGTTGCTGTGAGCTGTGATGCCACTGCACTCTACCGAGGGCGACATAGTGAGACTCTGTTTCAAAAATAAAAAGTAAATTTACCATAGTCATCGATAAGAAGATTTAGTATTATAAGGCTATTAATTTTCTTCAAATAAATTTATAAGTTTGTTACAATTTCAATGTAGTCCAGGCAATTAAAGACCTGCTTCTAATATGCATATTGAAAGCAAAGATCCAAAAATTAGCCAAGACTAACTTCCAAGAATATGGTATGGGACTTGCATGATCAGATACCAGGACTTACTCCAAAGCAATGAAGACAATGATACTGATAAGGAGCGACCCAAACACACCAGTGAAGTTGAATGGAGGACCCAGCATCAGGTATATATGTATACATGGCATACTTGAAATGTGACAGAAGTGCCATTACAGATGAGAAGAGAAAGGATAAACTATTCAAAAATGACATGAGGTCAATTAATTATCTACACAAAAGAAATTATATCGGATTCATACTTCACAACATATACAAAACCAACTGAAGGTGGATTAAGACTTAAATATACCAGGTGAGTGAATTGCCTGAGCTTAGGAGTTTGAGAAAAGCCTGAGCAAGAGTAAGACCCTGTTTCTAAAAAAAGCTGGGCACTGGCTCAGTGCCTGTAGCTCAGAGGCTAGGGTGCCAGCCACATACACTGGAGCTAGTGGGTTCGAATCCAGCCTGGGCCTGCCAAACCACAATGACAACTACAACCAAAAAATAGCTGGGTGTTCTGGTAGGCACCTATCGTCCCAGCTACTTGGGAGGCTGAGGCAAGAGAATCACTTAAGCTCAAGAGTTTGAGGTTGCTGTGAGCTGTGATGCCACAGCACTCTACCGAGAGCAACAGCTTGAGACTCTGTCTCAAAAAAAGGCTCAGCACCTGTGGCTCAAGCGGCTGAAGTGCCAGCCACATACACCTGAGCTGGCAGGTTCGAATCCAGCCCAGGCTCGCCAAACAACAATGATAACTGCAACCAAAAACTAGCCGGGCGTTGTGGCGAGTGCCTGTAGTCCCAGCTACTTGGGAGGCTGAGGCAAGAGAATCACTTGAGCCCAGGATTTGGATGTTGCTATGAGCTGTGATGCCACAGCGCTCTATCCAGGATGACAGCTTGAGGCTCTGTCTCAAAAAAAGAAAAGCTGGGCAATCTGAGCTATTTGGGAGGCTGAGGCAAGAGGATCACTTGAGCCCAAGAGTTTGAGGTTACTATGAGTAACCCAGGATAACAAAGTGAGACTCTTTCTCAAACAAACAAATAAACCAGGTGGTGCCTGTGGCTCACTGAGTAGGGCACTGGCCCCATATACCAAGGGTGGTGGGTTCAAATCCGGCCCTGGCCAAGCTTTGTGGCGGGCACCTGTAGTCCTAGCTACTTGGGAAGCTGAGGCAAGAGAATTGCCTAAACCCAGGAGTTGGAGGTTGCTCTGAGCTGTGATGCCATGGTACTCTACTGAGGGTGATACAGTGAGACTCTGTCTCTAAAAAATAAAAAATAATAATTTTTTAAAAAAGCCAAAACCACTTAAATATGAAACTAACAATACCTTTCAACAAAAATGATTTTCTTTTGGAACTAGACAAACTAAATCTAAAGCACATGTAGAAAAATAAACAAGAATAGCAAGAATAATTCCGAAAAATACTATATAAAGTTATAATAAACATAAAAGTATAGAACTTACACATAAATATCAGACATTTCAATTCTAAATAAAAATATGGATTTAGACCCAAATACATTCTTATACTTATTATATGATAAAAGTGACAGTTAGGGGTGGTGCTTGTGGCTCAAAGGAGTAGGGCGCTGGCTCCATATGCCAAAGGTGGTGGGTTCAAACCTGGCCCTGGCCAAAAAATAACAACAACAACAACAAAAACTGAATAAGTCATATGCACATTAAAAAAAAAGTGACAGTTTGACTAAAGAAAAATGGATTATTCAATAAATGTACAATTGGGAAATAGTAAGTCGAATTCCTGCCTAAAAGATGGAATGGTTCAGGGTGGTGGCTGTGGCTTAGTGAGTAGGGCACTGGTCCCATATACAGAGGGTAGCAGGTTCAAGCTCAGCACCAGCCAAACTGCAACAAAAAAATAGCCGGGCATTGTGGCGGGGGCCTGTTGTCCCAGCTGCTGGAGAGGCTGAGGCAAGATAATTGACTAAGTCCAGGAGTTGGAGGCTGATGTAAGTTGTGACCCCACGGCACTCTATTGAGGGCAATAAAGTGAGACTCTGTCTCTACAAATAAATAAATAAATAAATAAAGTGAGACTCTATCTCAAAAAAAAGAAAAAGAAAAAGAAGGAATGGTCAAAGGTTTAGGCATATAAAATGAAACCATAGAGCAGCACCTGTGGCTCAGTGGGTAGGGTGCCTGCCCCATATATCAAGGGTGAGGGGTTCAAATCCAGCCCCTGCCAAATTGCAAAAAAAAAAATAGCCAGGTGTTGTGGTGGGCACCTGTAGTCCCAACTACTCAGGAGGCTAAGGCAAGAGAATCGCCTAAGCCCAGGAGTTGGAGGTTGCTGTGAGCTGTGACGCCACCGCACTCTACCGAGGGCGACAAAGTGAGACTCTGTCTCTACCAAAAAAAAAATAAAAATAAAAAATAAAACCATAAAGTACTAAAAGAAACCATAGTAGAGATGATTCTAAATATCACACAAAACCTAGAAACTATGAAAGAAAACACTGATACATAAAAAGAAATAATTTCTTCTTGTCAGAAAACAACACAAAGTCAGAAGACAATGAACAATTTAGAAAAACAAGCCAGAAGTGGTGGCACACAGCTGAAGTCCCAACCACTGGAGAGGCTGAGGCAGGAGGAATGCTAGAGGCCAGGAGTTTGAGGCTACAGAGCACTCTCCACTTTGGGCACATGGTAAGAGCCTATCTCTAAACAAAATAAAAAAATTCTAAAATAACCCTAATAAGTAGCTCAAGAAAAATGAAAACATATATCCAAGTAAAATCCTGTACAGAAATAGTCACAGCAGCATTAATCAAAATAACTAAAAAGTGAAACCAAATGTCATCAATTGGTGAAAGGATAAATAAAATGCAGATTGCCTATCCAGTGGAAAATTATTTGGCAATAAAAAAAAATGAAGTGGCTCGGCACCTGTGGCTCAACGGGCTAAGGCGCCAGCCACGTACACCTGAGCTGGTGGGTTCAAATCCAGCCCAGGCCCGCCAAATAACAATGACGGCTGCAACCAAAAAATGGCCGGGTGTTGTGGCGGGCATCTGTAGTCCCAGCTGCTTGGGAGGCAGAGGCAAGAGACTCGCTTGAGCTCAGGAATTGGAGGTTGCTGTGAGCTGTGATGCCACAGCACTCTATCCAGGGTGACAGCTTGAGGCTCTGTCTCAAAAAAAAAAAAAAAAAGAAACGAAGTACTGGATGTATTCTACAATATGAATGAACCTTAAAAACACTGTAAGTGAAACAAGTCAGTTGCAACAGACTACATACTGCATGCTTCCATTTATCTGAAATGAACAGAATATACAAATGCATGGAGACATAAAGTGGATTAGTGGTTGTCTAAGGACTTAGTGGAAATGGAAAGTGACTATTATGGGTGTCGGTTCTTTCAGAGAATGATGAAAATGTTCTAAAGTTGACTGTGGTGAGGATTACACAATATATTATAACAAAAACACTGCATTGCTTTTTTTTTTTTTTTTGTGACAGAGCCTCAAGCTGTCACCCTAGGTAGAGTGCCATTTTCACAGCAACCTCCAACTTCTTGCTTAAGTGATTCTCTTGCCTCAGCCTCCCAAGTAGCTGGGACTACAGGCGCCTGCCACAATGCCCGGCTATTTTTTGGTCGTAGTTGTCATTGTCTAGCAGGCCCAGGCTGGATTCGAACCTGCCAGCTCTGGTGTATGTGGCTGGCACCTTAGCCGCTTGAGCTACAGGTGCCCAGCCTGCATTGAATTTTTTATTTTATTTTATTTTATTTTTTTTGAGACAGAGCCTCAAGCTGTCACCCTTGATAGAGTGCTGTGGCATCACAGCTCACAGCAATCTCCAATTCCTGGACCCAAGCGAGTCTCTTGCCTCAGCCTCCCAAGTAGCTGGGACTACAGGTGCCCACCACAATGCCCAGCCATTTTTTGGTTGCAGCCGTCATTGTTGTTTGGCGGGCCCGGGCTGGATTCGAACCCTCCAGCTCAGGTGTACGTAGCTGGCGCCTTAGCCTGTTGAGCCACAGGTGCTGAGCTGATAACCATTTTTTTCAATAACTTTTTTTTTTTATTTTTTTGAGACAGAGTCTCCCTGTGTTGCCCAGGCCGTGGTGCTGTGTGGTGTCAGCCTAGCTCATTGCAATCTCAAACTCCTAGGGTTAAGGGATCCTCCTGCCTCAGCCTCCCAGGTAGCTGGGGCTACAGTTGCCTGGCTAATTCCTCTACTTTTAGTAGAGACATCTATTTTTAGTAAAGAGAGGGTCTTGCTCTTGCTCAGGCTGGTCCTCAACTCCTGAGCTCAAGGGACCCTCCTGTCTTGGCCTTCCAGAATGAACCCCTACCTCGGGTTCACTTTTTAGTGAGTCACCACACCTGGCCAGATGATAACCTAATTGCCGTACCCAATTCCGTCTTCACTCTACCTGGTGGGAAAGCAATTCCAAACTTAACATGAGCTTTTTAATATGAGCTTTGGGAATTATTTGGCCTGCTACTTTCTGGTAGTTTTTCCCCCAGCTTTTCTTACCATGCATGCGTGGATGAGTACTTGGCCAACAATTTGCCAACTTTCTTTTATGTATCTCTGGGCTCATTCTCTATGCAGATTGCTCTCTCCAGCATTCTGTCCTACAAATTATAGTCTCTTTGACCACTGAGAACACCAGTCTGTCTCTCCTTAATTCATTGAGGCTGCTAGGCTCAGTTTTGGTTCCCCTTCCTGTGCTGTAGCCTGAAAACTGCCTCTAGCAGCAAGCTAGTGCAGTCACAGGGCTTGTTTCATTTGTTTCTCTTTCTCATGAATCACAGTTCTGTGCTGCTTATTGTTCAATGTCTGAAAACAGCTGTTTCACATAATTTGTCTAGTTTTCTGGTTTACAGTAGAAAGGCCATTCTTACAATAATTAATCCTTATGGGCAGAAGCAGAAATCCTCTCACTTCTACTTATTGTTTTTTTGTTTTCTAATACATGGCAGCTTTTTGAGATGTGTCTAATTCACCTATCATACAATTTACTCCTTTAAAAAATGCTGGCTTGGCGCCTGTGGCTCAATGGGCTAAGGCGCCAGCCACGTACACCTGAGCTGGTGGGTTCGAATTCAGCCTGGGCCCGCCAAACAACAATGACAGCTGTAACCAAAAAATGGCTAGGCGTTGTGACGGGCGCCTGTAGTCCTAGCTACTTGGGAGGCGCTGGCAGGAGACTCACTTGAGCCCAGGAATTGGAGGTTGCTGTGAGCTGTGATGCTACGGCATTCTCTCCAGGGTGACAGCTTGAGGCTCTGTCTCAAAAAAAAAAAAAAAAAAAAAAGAGATGAAAAAACTGGTTATCACCTAAGTAATGAAGCTAAATTAGCTAAATTAGTTCTAGACTTATTATGCTGTACCCATATTAACTACAAGGGTTATACTAGGAAGTAATTTAACTGCACACCAGAAAAAAGCTTTATACTTTTTAAAGGACTACAACAAAATATAAAAGCAAAGCAGGAAAATATAATCCATAACCAGGAAAAAATATTAGAAACACACAAAGATAGGCTGGGTGGGGTGGCTCATGCCTGTAATCCTAGTACTCCGGGAGGCCGAGGTGGGTGGATTGCTTGAGCTCAAGATTTCAAGACCCCTGAGCAAAAGCGAGACCCTGTCTCTACTAAAAATAGAAAAACTGAGGCAAAAGGATCGCTTGAGCCTGAGGTGGAAGTTGCTGTGAGCTGTGATGCCACAGCACTCTACCCAGGGCAATAGCTTGAGACTCTCTCTTAAAAGAAAACAAAAGAAACACCCAAACATAAAACAGTGAAATTAGTAGGTAAGAACCTTAAAACAAGCTCAGCGCATGTAGCTCAGTGGCTAAGGTGCCAGGCACAGTCACCAGGGCTGATAGGTTTGAACCCAGCCCAGGCCTGCCAAACAACGACAACTACAACAAAAGAAATAGCCAGGCGTTGTGGCTAGTGCCTGCAATTCCAGCTACTTGGGAGGCTGAGGCAAAAGAATCACTTAAGCCCAAGAGTTTGAGTTTGCCATGGTCTGTGACACCATAGCACTCAACGGAGGGCAATTTAGTGAGACTGTCTCCAAAAAAAAAAAAGCATGTGGCGCCCATAGCCCAGTGGGTAGGGTGCCAGCCACATGTACCAGAGCTAGTGGGTTAGATCCCAGTCTGGGCCTGCTAAAAACAAAAAAAAAAGCCAGGCGTGGTGGCGGGCACCTGTAGTCCCAGCTACTCGGGAGGCTGAGGCAAGAGAATCACTTGAACCCAGAAGTTTGAGGTTGCTGTGAGCTGCGACATCATAGCACTCTACCAAGGGCAATAAAGTGAGACTCTGTCTCAGTTAAAAAAAAAAAAAAAAAAAGCAACAATGACAACTGCAGCAAAAAAATAGCCGGGCATTATGGTAGGCATCTGTAGTCCCAGCTACTTGGGAGGCTGACGCAAGAGAATCACTTAAGCCCAAGGTTGCTGTGAGCTGTGACACCATGGTGCTCTACTTAGGGCAACATAGTGAGACTCTGTCTCAGAAAAAAAAAAAGTTTGAAAACTGGGGGCAGGATACTATTAATAGAGGGACTTCACCCAGCAAACCCAAGCAGCATAACCTGGCTCATTGTACCTTCAATGATTCCTCAACAATAAAAATAAAATAAAAATAAGCTTGAAAATATACTCCAGGATATAAAGGAATATAGGAACATGATGGAAAAAGGAATGGAAGATTTCTTTTAAAAACCCAAATGGAGGCTCGGCACCTGTGGCTCAGCGGGCTAAGGCGCCAGCCACGTACACCTGAGCTGGCAGGTTCGAATCCAGCCCGGGCCCGCCAAACAACAATGATGGCTGCAACCAAAAAATGGCCGGGCATTGTGGTGGGCGCCTGTAGTCCCAGCTACTTGGGAGGCGGAGGCAAGAGACTCACTTAAGCCCAGGAACTGGAGGTTGCTGTGAGTTGTGATG
>CAUYON010113431.1:0-27077 GCA_963573935.1 Arctocebus calabarensis
AGCAGGGTACTGGCGAAACTTATTAAAGGTAGAGTATTAATGTCTTTATATAGTGATGAATGAAATGCCATGAAGGATATCTGTAATAGTATGATCAAAATATTTCTGAATGTATATGAATCGTGCCCTGTGATTGCACCAGTGTACATAATTATTATTCAATAAAATTATTAAAAAAAAAAAAAAGAAAAGGAACTCCATAGCAATGTTTGTCAATTCTTTTCTTGTCGTCATATTGACAGAATCATATTATCTTCACACTGGAGTAAAAGGAAATGACTTATCACTGTTAGAGTTGAATAGCCCAGGAATCTGTTGTCCCAGCCACTCCATCTTCTAGGTCTCCTGAGTGCTGAAGGTGGTCAATATCTCAGCACTTCTATAACTCTTGTACATGGGTCCCAACAGCTCTCAGATCTAGACAATAACTGAGAAAGATTATCCTTCTGATTCAGACCCACACAATAGTTTTCCCAGACAGGCCAAATTTTCATTCATCTTACAATCTCTTAGAATTAACTTTTAATGTGTTAAAATTCGTCAAGTTTATATAAAGTAGCATTGCCTTTTTCATTAAATTCTGAGTTTATTTGTGTCTACATGTTCTTTGAGAACTGTATTTAAATAATTTGCTATTCCAATTACAAAAAGATAATGCTACCAGGTTCTCATTCTATCAGCAAGTCAACAGTTTGTGTTATTCCTTCAGAAATAGGATGGACCTTTCCTGACCCAGCTATTTTCCATCTAAGTGCTTCCAGTCTAAAGGACCTAGGACTGAATGGAATTCGGAGTCTAGCCTGTTAAGACAGAAAAATCAACTTGTTTTTTCTTATCCTGTATCTTCTGGAAAAAGGCTCTTTCCCCCTTTTTCATCCTTGGAATAGCTATTCTTCCTTCAAGTTTACCCTTAGGCACTACCTTCTCCAAGAAATTCTTTCTAAACCCTACTATGCTGGCTTCTAATTATAGCATTTAACACACCTTATAGATGTCTCACTGATGCCCTCTACACTGTGTGCTCCAAAGGGGCAGTGACTCTGAGGACTGGTTTGTGAGGGTCTGGATCATGGCAAAAGAGTTTCTTGAATACATCCATAAATATGTGAACAGATGCATATGGAGATCACATTCATAACTTTGGACTTATGCTATATACCAACTCAAAATGAGAATACTAGCTACTGTGCATTGAGTACTTCCTGAGAGTCAGGTGTTTTATACATATTATGTCACATAATCCTCTCAACAAAATGAAATGAGTGTTAAACTAGCCCTATTTTACAAGCAGCTCAGAAGTTTCATGTAATTTGCCAAAGGGAAGTTGCTAAGCCAAGGTTTCAAACTACACCTGGTGGACTCCAAATACATTGCTTTTATCATTTAACCTCAGTATTTTTTCTAAATTGTCCATTCCTAAATAGTCCATTGGTACAGAGTAGGCTGTTTTAATAGATAAAGAATTGCCATCTATTGTGTTTTGGTGTTTTGGGGCCTTTGACATTTCTGGGGCTCTATAATTTTTAGAAGCTGATTGGACTGTAGCCATTTTATGATTTCAGCATTATCAAGTGATATCAGCTCATGCCAGTACTTTTGAAAAATGAGATTCCATAGTGACGTTACCCAGAAATTAAAAAATAAAGGACACACATAGGTAAAGTCAAGCTAGAGTTCTAAACTGTTATTACTATAAGTTGTTATTATCAGAATATTTCTATTTCCTCTTTCACTCAGGTTAGTGCTTTAAGCACAACATTCAGGATTTGTTATTGAAATATGGGTAATAGTTTTCAAAAACTGCCTGCTGTTATAAATATTATGATGCAAGGAATTATTAATGCTTACCATAGTCATGTTACTTTAAATTTGAAGGCTGAATTAATAATGGTAAGCCCATGTTGATGGGCTGCCCACTGTGCTTTATAAACAGCCATTGTTAACACATTTGTATAAGGCTGTAGTGAAAGAGGCTAGATAAAGCCTAAGATGATCTCAGCTGATAGCTTCTCCAAATTGTAAAATTATGTAGCTAATAATTTGCAGACTTACAAAGTTCAAAGTTGTGAACTTGATATCCATATAGGTCAGTTCACATATTCATAGACATATTCAATTTTCCCCTGCCCCAGGCCCTGGGAAGCCAGTGCTAAAAGTCCCTTGCTCTCTGGAGTTCAGTGTAGAGGGCATCAGAGAGAAACATCTACGACAAGGTGTGATAAGTGCTATGATAGAGGTAAGTCACACTTGCTAACTAGGCTGTTGATAGTAAGGTAGATAGAGTTTTATGGGTTAAATCTCCTCCTACCTAAACCATTAATTCACATAGGCTTCTAAAGTCCACCTACTTCAGGAGGATATGAGGGTTTATGGTTTTTTTTTTTTTTTTGAGACAGAACCTCAAGCTGTCACCCTGGATAGAGTGCCATGGCATTACAGCTCACAGCAACCTCCAATTCCTGTGCTCAAGCGAGTCTCTTGCCTCCACCTCCCAAGTAGCTGGGACCACAGGCACCCGCCACAATGCTGGGCCATTTTTTGGTTGCAGCCGTCATTGTTGTTTGGTGGGCCCTGGCTGGATTCGAACCTGCAAGCTCAGGTGTTCGTGGCTGGCACCTTAGCCCGTTGAGCCACGGACACCGAGCCTATGGGTTTTTTTAATGTGAAAGATTGTAAAGTTCCTGGATGTTCAATGTATGTAGGCTCAATCCCTTTAAAATGTATGTGCATTCACACAAATATACTTACAGATACACACACAAAAACACACAGGACTTCTTGAGCTCCTACTATGTGTAAAATCCTATGTTTGATTCTGTGGGCAATTCATGAATAAAAAATACATGGGACTCTCATTGTCTTTAAATAGCTTAGTCCATGAGAATGATATAGATTTAAATAATTATAAGATGGGCTATGGAAAGCTCTATGTGGGAGGTGAAAATTAGGTGCTGTGAGATTCAAAGAGAAAGACAGAAATTTCTACTGAGATCTCTGGAGATGGTTATGGGATTGAGATGAGATTTTTGAGTGTGCTCTATTTTTTATGGTTTAGTAGTATTCTATAGTATACACATACCACAATTTAGATTTTGTATATTCTGTAAAAACTTGGACAGCTTTGGAGAATGTTCTTCTAAGTAAAGTATCACAAGAAAGAAAGGGAAAATAAGCATCACGTGTACTCAGTTCCAATTTGAAACTACAGGATTAACAAACACATGTTCACATGAGAGAAAAACTAAATTAAATTCAAATGAGGGGGAGGAGTTGGGTAAGTGTCCACCCAAGTGGTACATTTTATGAGTATATTATACATTTCCTGGGTGAGGGACACAACCACAATGTGGATTTTAACCTTACAAAATCAATTTATATAACCTAATATTATGTACCCTCCTATTAACCTGAAATTAGAAAAAAAAAAGATTATGCATATGAAACATGTATGTCTTTGAAGGAAGGGGGACTTGTAACTTCAACATATAAAATTCTATGGTAAAGGTTGCATCCATTTTGGGAAATGAAAAGGGGAATAAAGTCCTTAAGTTTAGAAAGGGCTTAAATTAGTAAAGGACTTTGGAGAAAAGATTTCTGCCTTAATGCATTTAATGTTTCAAACTTGTCATTGTGGTGTCTGTGTATACTTCTGGACCTGGGTGTGGCTTTATTAGGTCTATGAATCTGGTGCTAGCTGAAGGATTACAGTAAAGCACATTGAGACAGGAACAAGTGAGGCTCATTTGGTATCTACTATTCAAATTGGACAAAAAAATATTTAATAAAGACTACAACCAAAAGAGATTACCAGGGTTTAAAGCTTTGGTGGCTTGAGAGAGTGGTAAGGTATCATTAACTGAGAACATAATAGGAGGAAGTTCCGGTTTAAGGAGGAAAAGGGAGAGATTGGCACTCTTGATATTCAGCAAAAATAAAGATCAGTTGAGGTTAAGGTCAGAGTCATAAATTTAGGGCTCATCCACACAGAGTAAGCTCTTGTAGCTGCAAGAGATGTGATTGCCCAGCAAGCGTGGGCTCAGTGGGAAGTGGAGTGTGCCAGGGCTAGAACCTTGGCAAATATGTACTGAAGAGGCTGGCAGAGGTATCTTTAGCAGCCACAGCAGCAACAGTAGTACAGTAACAGAATGTAATTTTGTTACCAAGAAGAGAGAAATTTAAGGCAGAAGGGTGGTCAATAATGAAAAAAAAAATGTAGCAGAAGGGGGAAATAGGATGAGACTTGAGAAAAGAGCATTAGAATTGACATTTTGGAAGTTATAGGTGACTTTTTAAAGAGTAATTTTAGTATAGTGTTAAGTCTAAAGCTGGATTGCCAGTGAAGGAAAGGGAAATGGGAGGAAGAGGGAGGCAATAACATAACATAGCCTTTTGCTTGGCATTGTCTTCCTATTTCCTTTTGTCCTCCCAATAATCCTGGGGAAATATATAGTAGGGATTGCCATTTTTCAGAGGAAGAAAAGAAATCCCATAGATGCCACTAGTATTTGTTGAAAAGTCCTTCTATGTCAGTCACTGTACTAAGCATTTGACATAATCTATTACATTTGGTGCTCAGAGCATTCTTTGAGCTGGATATTAATATTACCTCTTTATATATGAGACACTGAAGTTCAGAGAATTTAAGTAGTTTAAGGTCTCATCATTAATAAATGTTAGAGCTGGTTTCAAGCCCAGTTTTATCTAGTGCTACAGCCCAAGCTAATTTACCCAAGGTGCAGTTTAAGTATAACTTGACTACAGGTCTTTTTGTACACAGCTTAGCATGGGACTTTTTCTGAACAACCAAAATGTATTAGGTCCAAGAGTATACAGATCATGGGATAGGGTCATATCTCCTAAAGGGTACAGAGTCCAGTCTAATAAGAATTTTAGGGCCTCCTCCATCCAAGTTACTACAAATGCTGCAAAGTCTCCATTATTTTTGATGGCCGAGTAATATTCTGGTGTATACATATACCATGGCTGACCAATCCACTCCTGGGTTAAAGGACATTTAGGCTGTTTCCACACTTTAGCAATTGTAATTGGGCTGCAATAAACATCCTAGTTGGAGGTGGAACGTATTATTCTTAGAGAAACATCACAGGAATGGAGAAGCATGAGTCCTATGTATTCAACTTTGATTTGAGGACAATTAACGTCAAACAATGACACAGTGGGGCATGAGGGAAAGAGAGAGCAGACAGAGAAGGAGGGAGGGGGTGAGGGAAAGAAAACCAAAAAAAAAAAAAGAAAGAAAATAGTGACTAACTTTCATATAAATTGGATTCAATTTTGACCAAAGTACATTACTTAAAAATTAATTTCTTTTTTATTGTTGAAGCATAGCTGAGTAAATTAGTGCAATCAAGGGGTACAATGTGCTGGTTTCATGTACAACCTGAAACATTTTCATCAAACTGTTTGACATAGCCATCATGTCATTTTCTTAGTTATTGTGTGAGAGTCTCACTTTGTCACGCCTGATAGAAAGACATGGCATGATAGCTCACAGCAATCTTAGACTCCTGGGCTCAAGTGATTATCTTGCCTCAGCCTCCCAAGTAGCTGCGACCACAGGCACCCAACACAATGCCCAGCTATTTTTAGAGGCAGAGTCTAGCTCAGGCTAGTCTCAAACTCATGAGCTCAGGAAATCCAACCACCTCAGCCTCCTAGAGTGGTAGGATTACAGGTGTCAGCCACCATGCCTGGCTTAATTTTTCTATTCTTTTGGTAGAGTATGGCTCCTCCTCTCATTCATCTGTCTTGGCCTTCCAAAGTGCTAGGTTTACAGGTGTGAGCTACCATGTCCTATCCATTTCATAGGTATTTCTTAAGTAACCATTATGTGTAAAATAATGAACAGAGCTGGGTGCTGGGGACCCAAAAGTGAATCTAATCCCAGCCCCATCTGCTGGGCATGTATTTGGCATATGCCGGCTACCTAAGCAGGCAATCTACAGGGGGCAAGATAACAGTGACTGCCCTTGGGGTCTAGGGTGGCTACTCATGTCTAGGAGGGACTTGAATTTACCTTCTCTACTAGCCTGTGGTTGAGTCCTTGGAACTGCCCCCAGATGTGGTAGCTGCCCTGAAGTCCTGGCTTAGAGTGGGGAGGAGGGCAGAGGAGCCTCCTGCTTTATGGCAGGAAGCAGGGACTACAGAGTGTCCTTCTCTAGAAGTACCGAGGTAGAGAGGCAGATTGCCATTCCACCTGCCTGACTCCCTGTCCTTCTGAGCTCTTTTCTGGGAGGCCTTCCTCGGCCACCCCAACCTGACCAGCTTTCCCCTCCATGTCCCCTGTTTATTCTCTGTATAGCATTTCACATGGGCTAATAGCTTCTGTCTGGGCATTTATTCGTTCAGCTCCTCTTCCCCCCACCGTGAGCTCTATGAGGGCAGAGACTGTGCTACTTTTATTATGTTTATTTTTTCCTAATGTAAGCACTCAGTACAACTTTGTTGATTGATTGAATGAATACGTGGAGGCAGAATGGTAGAGCCGGAAAAATGTGAGGTCAGAGAGATCCACTTTGAAATTGGCTCTGTCCTCTAGATGTGAGAGTCCGGCAAGTCATCTCTCCATCTGAGCTTCAGTTTGCTGTGACAGATAGATAATGGTGCTACCACCTTGGAGGGTCATTGTAAGTTCAGTGGGACTATGCATGTTAAGTGTAATGCAGTGGCCCCTATAAGGTGGCTGCTGCCATTATTACTGTGACTATTTTTGATTTCTGGTTAGGAATATCTACCTTGGGGGTTGTGGGGAAGTTCACATAGGATGATTTCATTAGGTACTCAGCACAGGGAGGCATCCCTTGTGTGGCCTGTGGACCATGTGGCATGTCCTGGTGCTGTCTTACAGGGTGTAAAGGATGGGGGTGAGAAGCCTCGAGGAGCCCGGACGGCAGACAAGGCTGGCTGGATCAAGAAGAGCAGTGGGGGCCTCCTGGGTTTCTGGAAAGACCGATATCTGCAGCTCTGCCAGGCCCAGCTGCTGGTCTATGAGAACGAGGTAAGGACTGGCTTGGCCCGCAAGCAGGTTGGAGATTCTGGGGCAGGGGGCAAAGTCAGAACAGCCCAAGCCAGCAGGAGGACCCCGAGATTGGAGCTGGAAGACTGCTCTACTTTTGACATGGTGTGCTGCCTCTTCTTCTCTGGGTCTCTGTTTGCATGTGAGGCAAATCTAGGGTTCCTGGATGAGAGAGGCTCTTTTTTTTTTTTTTGAGACAGAGTCTCAAGCTGTCACCCTGGATAGAGTGATGTGGCATCACAGCTCACAGCAACCTCTAATTCCTGGCCTCAAGCGAGTCTCTTGCCTCTGCCTCCCAAGTAGCTGGGACTATAGGCACCCGCCACAATGCCAGGCCATTTTTTCGTTGCAGCCGTCATTGTTGTTTGGGGGGCCCAGGCTGGATTCGAACCACCAGCTTAGGTGTCACGTGGCTGGCGCCTTAGCCCGTTGAGCCACAGGTGCCGAGCCATTTTTTTTTTTTTTTTTTTTTTTTTGGAGACAGAGTCTCACTATGTTGCCCTCAGTGGAGTGATGTGGTGTCACAGCTCACAGCAACCTCCAACTCTTGGGTTCAAGCGATTCTCTTGCCTCAGCCTCCCAAGCAGCAAGGACTACAGGTGCCTGCCAAAACAGCTGGCCTTTAAAAATTTTTTTTTGTAGTTGTCATTGTTGTTTTTAGCAGGCCCAGGCCAGGTTTGAAACCCCAGCCCTGGTGTATGTGGCCAGCATCCTAACCACAGAGCTACGGGCATTGAGCCTTTTTTTTGAGACAGTCTGAAGCTGTTACCTTGGGTAGAGTGCCATGTCATCATAGCATAGCAATCTCCAACTCTTGGGCTTAAGCAATCCTTTTGCCTCAGTTTTTCTAGTTTTAGTAGAGATGGATCTTGCTTTTTGCTTAGGCTGGTCTTGAACTCATGAGCTCAAGCTATCCACCCGCCTTGGCCTCCCAGAGTGCTAGGATTACAGGTGTGAGCTACCACGCCTGGCTGAGAGAGAGGCTCTTTGAACTGTGTGTGCATCTAGTGTGTGAGTCTCTTCCTTTCCCTGGGCAAGTTTCCCTATGAGCGAATGTTCCAGAAAATTGAAGCCTGATCTATTTAGCAGTGGTAATAGAAATAATAACTAGCACTCATACATAATGTATTTTTTGTTTGTTTGTTTGTTTTTGAGACAGAGCCTCAAGCTGTCACCCTGGATAGAGTGCAATGGCATCACACCTCACAGCAACCTCCAATTCCTGGGCTCAAGCGAGTCTCCTGCCTCTGTCTCCCAAGTAGCTGGGACTACAGGCGCCCGCCACAACGCCCGGCCATTTTTTGGTTGCAGCTGTCGTTGTTTGGCGGGCCCAGGCTGGATTCAAACCCGCCAGCTGAGGTGTATGTGGTTGGCACTTTAGCCTGTTGAGTCACAGGCGCTGAGCCATAATGTTTTTTTTTTTTTAAGAGACAGTTTCTTGCTCTGTCACCTGGGCTAGAGTACAGTGGCATCATAACTCACTGCAACCTCAAACTCCTGGACTCAAATGATCTTCCTGCTTCAGCCTCCCAAGTAGCTGAGAGTACAGGCAGCCAACCCCACACCTAGCTAATTTTTCTACTTTTTGTGGACATGAGGTCTTGCTGTTGCCTAGGCTGATTTCAGACTCCTGGCCTCAAAAGTGATCCTCCTTCCTCAACCTCTTTAAGTATTTGGATTATAGGTCTGAACCACCACGCTAGGCCAGGGCACTCATACTTGTTTCACGCTCTTAAAAATCTCCCTTATGATGGTCAGAGTATTCTCATGAGAGTGGTCATGTTACATTTTGCAGAAAAGCACACTGAGGCTCAGGGCGGCAGAGTGACAGCATCTCATGGTGAATGGAGGAGTTAGGTCTAGAAACAAGTCCAATGCTCTTTCTACCAAGAGACACTAGCAAATAATCACCAAAACTTATTTTTGGTAGAAATCCTCTAAAAGATGTTAAATATTCTCTGCCTTCTTCTTCAGAAGTGCTGGCCTAAATTGAATCTTTCCTTGATGGCTCAGAGTTACTTGTCAGACTGTTTGGTACTGCCAGACTGTGCTTTTCAACTTTTCTTTCTCTTGTAACATCGAGTTGCTAGTTGCCATTTCTGACATCCTTGTGCCTCTAATAGTCCTCACATCTTCCCACTTCAGATTCTTGTTCTCATTCTAGTTTCAGGCAGACTTGGTATTTGGACAACTAAGTTCGTGTTAAATAAGAGTCGATGAAGCTGCAGATGAAATCGAGGAGGAACGGTGGCTTTTCCCTGTAGATGCTGTTTGTGTTCTGGGGTGTGGCGATCAAGGAGCCTGCCGCTGAAAAGAGTATCACTATATGCCTTTGGCAGATGAAATACTTGGGGGAAGAACAGGCTTAGGGGCAGAGGAAGGGCGAGCCTACCTCTTCCTAACCAGCTTCTCCCAGCCTGCCTCGGGATATCTTGGCAAATTCATAATTGTCCCAGGCCAAGAAAGATCAGGCTACCTGGAGCTAAGTGATTAAGGGAGCTGCCTTGGGCAAGGCCTGTCCCACCTGGGTCTCTGGCTCATGGAGCTGGAGGGTCAAAGAAACAGGGGGAGGGAGGCAAGGGGATGAGGGTGTATAGACAGCCCCCCTAGAGGTTCTCTACTGCTGCTGTTACCAAATTGGGATGTGCCAGTTAGGAATGTGGCAGCGAGAGAATATTTTTTATCAATAAAGGGGGTTGTCACAACTTCCTCTAGTGCTAGTAGCCACAAGAGTTAAGTGACAGGCTCTTAGCTGACAGCCCTTCAGGCGTTGCCAGACTTGTCCTGGACTGCTTCTCCACATCTGGCATGTCTGGGAAGCAGGAAGGATTTCACATCTCCTAAACATGAAAAATCCAAATCCAAATATGCTATCTTTCTTTTTTTTAAATAAAGATTACTATTAAAAACCTAAATGCTATTTCAATAACTTAGCACTTGGGGTGGGGGAGCTTGGCCCAGGAATAGGAATTGAGAAATGCTTATTAGGTCAATTCCTCTTTCTGATGTAAGGAACTAGGCGAGTGTGAATGGCTCTTGGCTGTTTTCTGGCTGTCAGAAAGGCTGACATTCCAAAGATGCTGCCCCCGCCCAGGGCCTGCTGGCTTATCCGTTTTCCTGGGCTGCAGAAGGGCTAGGATGATTCAGCACCTCGGGTGGAGAGGAGACCCAGGACGGGCAGCTGTGGGGAGCTGGCTGGTGGGGGTGGACTGATATTTTGTTCCCAGGCAGAGGAGGGAGGGTGTCTTTTGGCCAGTGGTTGTCTCAGTGGGGAAGGCCTGTGGACATGGGGTAGGTAAGTGGCTCTCTCAGGAGATGGGATCTTTCTCCAGGCAGCTTCCATCCTCTGGATGCCCAAGGAGGAGGAGACCTCCGGGGGTGTCAGCCTCAGCCAGGCTGTGGAGGAAACAGAAAGGAGAGCAGATGGAGACAATGGGGAGGCGGCTAAGCGGAGAGTTAGTACTATGCTTCTCATGGCCAAACTCTGTGCCTCTTGCACCTTGTAGGGTGCCTGCACCTAGCAGTGCTTTGTAGATGTTGGCATGTCCCCAGAAGTAAGTGGTGGGGACTTTAGAGGAGGGAGAGCACCCAGGCTCAGGGACTTATGGTGGGGGACAGAAAGCTTCTCAGAACAGGAGGATTTTTCTGGCTCTTACATTTAGTGGAGAAATCTAGAAAGGACTGGAGACTAGGGCTTTGAAAGAGACATCTGATTGAACTTGTTTGGGATAGATGAGCCACCCTGGCTGTCAATTCTCTTTTCCCTGAGAGGCTGAAGAAGCCTCATTTGCTTTAAAAGTCCTGAGGTCTGGCCAGGTGCAGTGGCTCATGCCTGTAATCTCAGCACTTGGGAGGCTGAGGCGGGTGGCTTGCCTGAGCTCACAGGTTCAAGACCAGCCTGAGCCAGAGTGAGACCCCCCTCTCTGAAAATAGCCAGGCGTTGTAGCTGGTGCCTATAATCCCAGCTACTTGGGAGGCTGAGGCAAGAGGATCACTTGAACCTAAGAGTTTGAGGTTGCTGTAAGCTAAGATGCCCCGGCACTCGACCGAGGGTGAGCAAGTGAGATTGTCTCAAAAAAAAAAAAAAAAAAAAAAATATATATATATATATATATATATCTCTCCTGAGGTCTGGGTCCCATCCCCAGAAATCCTGGTATAATTAGTCTGGGATGTTATCTAGGCACTGGGTTTTTTTTTAAAGCTCCCAGGTGTCATTTCTTCTGTAGAGCAGTAGTTTTCAAATATTCACATACATCATAAGCACCTGGAGAGCTAATTAAAACTCAGATTGCCAGGCTTATTCCCCTAAGTTTATGACTCATTAGGGTTGAGGCCCAAGAATTTGCATTTTTAACAAGTTTTCAGGTAATGCTGCTGCTGCTGGCGTAGGTCCCACACCTGGAGGACCACTTGTGCAGAGCAACCTATTGGCCAATCACTGGCCAAGCTGCTGACTCTGGCTGGAGGAGTGTAGTGTGTTGGACGGTGCTCTGGCCTGGGAGTCAGATGTTGTGGTTTGAGTTGGCCCTGTCCCTTGTATTTGGGTCTATGCCCCTAGAGCAAATCACTTCACCTCCAGGCCTCATTCTCTCCATCTCTAAAATAAAGCAGATATTGGGGCTCTAGGCTTTCAGGGTTATTGTGAGGCTCAGGTGTATTAGGATTACAAAGTGTCAGGTTTCTTGCTGTTGGACGTCACAAGGGTGCCTTTAACTTGTTGGCCAGTCTCCCACTCTCTCACTCCCCCACCATCCAAAGGGCTTGATTCTGCTTCCCTAGACTTCCCAGCATGAGAATGTGCCACACCCGGGAAATTATTCCAATTGGGTCTCCACTGGAAGAGGACCCACTGACCACCATTGAGGGAGGGGCTCATCCTAGGCAGATTGCCAGAGAGGCATCTGATGGGTAGAGCTCGTGGAGAAAACATTCAACTGTTGGCCGGTGGTCAGGAAGGCAGCCTGGCTGGTGTCCCGGGATGGCCTGGAGGAGGCTGGGCACTGTCTGGGTCACCAGCCCTGCTAATGATAAAGCCTTGGGGTACCTGATGTGGGGTGAGTTATAAAGGAATGCTTGCCCTCTCCATTGTGCATGGCTTACAGCCTCTGATGAGGGAGCGCTGTCCCAAGCCAAGGGTCAGCAGAGGAAGGTGTCAGGTGAGGGCATTATTTAGCATTACATATAATCCAAATGTGCCTTGATCCCTGCTTCCTTCTGCGGCTCTTCCTGGAAAGTTTTTGTCTTCCCATTTTATGACATCGTGAATCCCACTTTCAGGCTACCTCTTCAACAAATGTCTGCCTGGCCTCTGGGTCTGCACGGACTCCCAGGCACCCTTTACTTTCTTTCTTATTTTTTTTTGGAGACAGAGTCTTACTTTGTCACCCTTGGTAGAGTGCCATTGTGTCACAGCTCACAGCAACCTCAAACTCTTGGGCTTAAGCAATTCTCTTGCCTCAGGCTCTTGAGTAGCTGGGACTACAGGCACCTGCCATAATGCCCGGCTATTTTTAGAGACAAGGCCTTGCTGTAGCTCAGGCTGACCTCAAACTG
The DNA here is from genome assembly GCA_963573935.1 of Arctocebus calabarensis. NCBI lineage: Eukaryota > Metazoa > Chordata > Mammalia > Primates > Lorisidae > Arctocebus > Arctocebus calabarensis. The sequence goes on from CAUYON010113431.1 coordinate 12,593, forward strand.
GTAAATTCAGGCAATCTACCCGCCTTGGCCTCCCAGAGTGCTAGGACTATAAGCATAAGCCACCGTGCCCGGCCCAGGCACCCTTTTCTAAGCCTCTCTAGATTTCCCTCTGCTTTCTCCTCTGTCCCGAGGCACATACCCAACTGTGGGCTGTGGGCCCCATTTCCCATCTGCATGGTGAGTTTTGCTCTCCAGAGGTCTCCAGACTTTCCGGGGGTTGGAATGCCATATCTTGGTGATTGATTGGCAGCCTGAGGTCTTCCCTGTGACCACATAATGTCCTTACTGAGTGGGATCAGGATGTAGGGCAGTGGTTTTCAACCTTTTTTTTTTTTTTTTGAGACAGAGCCTCAAGCTATTCCCCTGGATGGAGTACTGTGGCATCACAGCTCACAGCAGCCTCCAGTTCCTGGGCTCAAGCGAGTCTCCTGCCTCTGCCTCCCAAGAAGCTGGGATTACAGGCGCCCACCACAATGCCTGGCCATTTTTTGGTTGCAGCCGTCATTGTTGTTTGGCAGGCCCTGGCTGGATTCGAACCCACCAGCTCAGGTGTACGTGGCTGGCGCCTTAGCTTGTTGAGCCCTTTTTTTTTTTTAAGAGACAGAGTCTCACTGTGTCACCCTGGGTAGAGAGCCGTCGCATCACAGCTCACAGCAACCTCTAGCTTCTGGGCTTAGGCGATTCTTTTGCCTTAGCCTCCCAAGTAGCTGAGACGACAGGCGCCCGCCACAACGCCCAGCTACTTTTTGTTGCAGTCTAGCTAGGGCTGGTTCAAACCCGCCACCCTCGGTATATGGGGCCGGTGCCCTAACCACTGAGTGACAGGCACTGCCCAGTTTTCAACCTTTTTTAACTCACAGCATACTTGAACCTATCGTTAAATTTCTGCAGTGCACTTAAATTATGTTGATCCAAAAAAAGGTTAAAAATAGGCTCGGCGCCTGTGGCTCAACAGGCTAAGGTGCCAGCCACGTACACCTGAGCTAGCGGGTTCGAATCCAGCCCTGGCCCACCAAACAACAATGATGGCTACAACCAAAAAATGACCGGGCGTTGTGGCCGGCGCCTGTAGTTCCAGCTACTTGGGAGGCGGAGGCAGGAGACTCGCTTGAGCCCAGGACTCGGAGGTTGCTATGAGCTGTAATGCCACGACACTCTACCCAGGGCAACAGCTTGAGGCTCTGTCTCAAAAATAAATAAATAAATAAATAAATAAATAAATAAATAAAAAGAATATACTTATTGTGCTTTGAACTTATTTAGAAAATAATTTATTTGGGTGGCGCCTGTGGCTCAATGGGTAGGGGCTGGCCCCATATACTGAGGGTGGTAGGTTTGAACCTGGCCCTGGCAAAACTGCAACCAAAAAAATAGCCAGGCGTTGTGGTGGGCACCTGGAGGCTGAGGCAAGAGAATTGCCTAAGCTCAGGAGCTGGAGGTTGCTGTGACCTGTGATGCCACAGCACCCTACCAAGGGTAACAGGGTGAGACTCTGTCTCAAAAAAAAAAAGAAAAGAAAAGAATTTATTTAATGATCTTTAACAATTTTCACAGTCTGACTCGGCTCTTGTAGCATAGTGGTTACAGCGTCAGCCACATGCACCAAGGGCGGTGGGTTCGAACCCAGCCTGGGCCAGCTAAACAATGACAACTGCAACAAAAAAATAGCCAGGTGTGTGTGGTGTGGTGAGCGCCTGTAGTCTCATCTACCTGGGAGGCTGAGGCAAGAGAATCCCTTAAGCCAAGAGTTAGAGGTTGCTTTGAGCCATGACACTATGTCACTCTACCGAGGGTGACATAGTGAGACTCTGTCTAAAAAAAACCCCCAAATTTTCACAGCCTGGCTTGGCTCTTATAGCTTGGCAGCTAGGGTACCAGCTACATACACTAGAGCTGGAGGGTTTGAATCCAGCCTGGGCCTGCCAAACAGCAGTGACAACTACAACCAAAAAATGGTCAGGTGTTGTGGCAGTCTCCTGTAGTCCCAGCTACTTGGGAGGCTGAGGCAAGAGAATTGCTTAAGCCCATGAGTTTGATGTTGCTGTGAGCTGTGACACCATGGCACTCTATCCAGAGTGACATAGTGAGACTGTGTCTCAAAAAAGAAAAAAAAAATTTTTTTCACAGCCTGAGGTCCAGGCACGGTGGCTTATGCCTGTAATCTTAACACTCTGGGAGGCCAAGGTAGGTGAATTCCCTGTGGTTTGAGACCAGCCTGAGCCAGAGCAAGGCCCGGTCTCTAAAAATAGCCTGGCGTTGTGGGGGGCAGGGCACTTGTAGTTCCAGCTACTCGGGATGCTGAGGCAAAAGAATCGCTTCAGTCCTAGAGTTTAAGGTTGCTGTGAGCTGTGAGGCCACAGCACTCTACCCAGGTGACAAAGTGAGACTTTGTCTCAAAAAAGAATTTTTTTTTTCACAGCTTGATCAAGAGTGAGATCCTGTTTCTACCAAAAATAGAAAAAGTAGCCAGTGTTGTTGTAGGTGCCTGTAGTCTCAGCTACTTGGGAGGCTGAGTCAAGAGAATTGCTTTAGCCCAAGAGTTTGAAGTTGCTGTGAGCTATGATGCCATGGCACTCTATCCAGGGTTACAGAGTGAGACTCTCTCTCTCTCAAAAAAAAAGTTAAAAGTGTTCATAGCACACTGGTTGAGAATCATTGATTCAGAGAGTATCCTGGTGGATGGTTGAAGGTTATAGTGGTCTTCCTGTCACCAGTTCACGTCCCCTCTGTTTCCCTCCCCAGGATGAGCAGAAGTGTGTAGAGACGGTGGAGCTGGGAAGCTATGAGAAGTGCCAGGACCTTCGTGCTCTCCTCAAGCGGAAACACCGATTCATCCTGCTTCGATCCCCAGGGAACAAGGTAGGGAGATGCCTGCTGCTGCCTGAGTGTCCTCCATGCCAGGGCCTGTGGTGAGTTCACCCCTGGAGATGTAAGGCAGGCTGGGCTCCTTAAAGAAGCCTGTAGGTTTTCTGTTGGTGTGTGGCTAAGGCTTAAACCCAGCAGCCACTATAGATTGGATCTTTTACTCATTTTGTCTTGGGGTCTCCTCAGCCCCTGAGTGGTAAGAGATGCACTTAGGGCTCTGCTGAGAGAGCTCTGCTCCTCTATCCCTCCCAGGCCTTGGGGCCGCCATCACAGGCTGTAGTTGGATAGTAGCCTTTGGGAGGTGGGGCCTTTTTGGCCCTTACTCACACTCTGGGGGAAGCCCGGGGCTGAGGCTGGAGAGCTGGGGCTGAGGTCTCAACCTCACCAGGCCTCTGACAAGCTGACGTAGCCTGGGGCAGAGAGGAGGATGTGGCCTCCTCTTTGGTTCAGGGCTGGGAGGTCTGCAGGCCTCCAGGTTCCCTCCCTTTGTACTTTCCTTTCTTGGCCGTAGCTGGGGAGGGCTCTTGCTTAAGAGAGTCTTTCCTGGGGATATGCTGTGTGTACAGATGAAGTTTGCTGTTTGCACCACATTTCTCTGGTGGGGAGTCGGGTGGGTGTAGCTTCACAGATGTTAGGATGGAGTTTAGCTTTGAGGCTGGCGTGTACCTCACCTCTCACCAGGATGCGCCCTTCTGCAGCTGGGCCACGCCTCACTGCTATCCTGTACACGGCACACAGAGCCTTGCAGAGTAAGGGCTGCGTCACAGAGGCCAGGACCTCGGGAGCAGGTCTGGTCAGGGTCTGCTGGAGACCATTCTGTTTCTCCTCTAGCTTTTTAGGGGCCAGGAGCAGGCCATGATGCTTTGCTCATTGACCCTTTCATCTGCTCTGCAGGGGGTATGGAGAAGGAACTGAAACTGCAGTGGAGGGGGCTATGGAGCTCTTAAACTGGAAAGCTAGACGATGTGCCCGAGTAGGGGCAAGTTTAGAGTGTTAGGAAGGTTCTTGGGGCTGGGCTTAGGTTTCACTTGACATCTGCTGCTTAGGGCTCTTTGGGGACAAGGAGAGTCACATTTTAATTTTTCGGGCCCTAGACCCCCTACCTTGTCCTGGAGATCAATTTCCTTTAATGGGCATTGTGTATGTATGTGTGTTTGAGAGAGATGCATGAAGATCTCTGCCTGGGTGTCTGGCGCTCATGTGTGCACCTCTATATATGCAGGTGAGTGCTGTGGCATGGGTCTCTTGGAGTGTGTGTCTCTGAGTGTGCTTATGTGGATGTGGGGCACGGGGACCTTGCCTGTGTGTTCTGTGCGAGTGCTGTTCTGTGGGCGGCCTCCTTCCCCCAGCTCTGAGAATCAGCTGGTGGTAGACTAGGTGGGGCGGGCCCAGCTCGCGGTGGGACATCACCTTCAGAGAGGCCTATTTGTGCAGCTGCATTCTGGCTGCTTCAGCCAACACCCTCCCTCCCGTCCCCCAACCCTGCAAGAGTTCAGGTTGGCTCTAGGAACAGACAAGCAAACTGGAGCTGGGGCTGGGAGTAAGTGGTGGGTGTCACAGGGTGAAACAGCCACACTGGTTCCAGCTCATAGGTCCCTGACCCTCACGACCCCAGGAGCCCCCTGAGTAAGGGCTCCCCGGAGGCCAGATGGTGGGCCTGGCCCAGAGCACCACATTCCTGCATCTCTCACCCTCCTTTCCTGTCGCCCTGGGTGTTCCCATCCTCTGTGAGGCCTTCAGCCTGCAGAAGGTCACATGACCCCGCCAGTCTGGTCCTGAGGCCGCCTTTTTTCCCCCTCTAATCAAATAAACAAAGACTCCAGTGTCTTGCATGCCCCTCTCCCCCTGCCTCTCTGTCCCCACACCCCTGCCCATGAGGTCACAGGCAGACGCTGCCAGGAAGCGGGGTGGCCACTGCCGGGCTTTGCTGCCCTGCTGGTCTTGGCCAGCCTGGCCCTTTCCTCTTTCCTGCCTCTACTCTTACCCTCCCTACTTTCCCCTCTGCCATTTTGTCCTTCCCCTTTTCCTAGGCCTTGTGGGCTTATTTTGTGGCCAGTCCTATTAGCATCTAATCTAGCATGGCCTGTGTCCCTGAGGCTTCTTGGAAGAGCGTAGGGAGGGATCTGTGCTGCCTATGGCCCTTCAGGACATAGAGGTGGGGGTTAGGCCAGAGGCACTAGTTGTAGGTGTTTTAATTGTCCTTGTTATGGGATGTTGGCTCATTCAGCCAGGATTACAGGGCTCCTTGGGGTGGAGCTGGGTCTCAGTTAGCTTTGTATTCCTTCGCCTATGGGAGCCCTTTGCTTGTCCTGTAGGTCTTCCCTGTGGCCATTTCTCTGCTGGGGAGCAGAAGGGATGTGCAGATGCCTCAGGTGGGCTGGGCAGTCGGGGTTGGGCCTGATGGTTCTATTCTTTTGCCCTTGGAGGCCCAGAGTAGTTAGTCAAAGACCTCACCCCCAGGCCTGCTCTCTGGTGCATTCTTGTTCCATGGGCTACTGAGTTCTCAAGCTCTCTGGGATGCTAAGCCCTGGACCAGGCAGGGGCCCCACCCACTCAGGGCCCATGAATAATAATAACAGCTGGGGTCAGAGGGGCTAGCCCCCAACCCCTCCTTCTGGTAGCTCCCATCACAGAGTTGGGTGCCCTTTGTAGTCTCCAGATGCAGTGGTCCTTCCCTGAACCCTCAACATCCCTGATGGCTGGGCTGAGTGGCACTTACTAAGGTGCCCTGGGGTTTCTGACTTAACTCCAGATCTGTTGCCAGGATCAAATTTACTCTGGTCATGCAAATGAGCATTTGGCTGTGCCTGGTGTGGTGGGGGTGGGACCCTGGTCTCTGGTGAGCAGGAGGCAGCAGCAGCCAGGAGGAAGTTATATAATGAGGATGCAGAGGGGGCCAGACTGCAGGTTACATAACTGGGAGAGTGGGGGCAGGGAAGCAATATCTAACACCAAGGCTGGGGATGGGCTGGCTGGCAACTGCCTGCTGATGGAGAACTAGGGCATCTTGAGATCAGAGAGTAGGCAGCAGCACAAAAACAGGGTGAGGGAAGGAACCTTGGGTCAGTTTATTTATTTACTGGCTCATTCATTCAGTAACTGTTTACTAAGTACCTACTATATGCCAGGCCCTGGCTTTAATCATGTTTAAGTTTTTCAGCATTGCTTTGTAGTAGGAGGTGTTATCCCATTTTACAGATGAGGAAACTGGGACTGTTTTGTCTGGAAGGAAAGTAGATTCCTTAATTACTATTACTGAGCCTTCGCTTTGCCCAGTTCCAGATTTAGCACATTAAGTACATCATTTTTCCCCCCATTTTTTTTTTTTTTTTGAGACAGAACCTCAATCTGTCACCCTGACTAGAGTGCTATGGCGTCATAGCTCACAGCAAACTCCAACTCCTGGGCTTAAGCGATTCTCTTGCCTCGGCCTCCCAAGTAACTGGGACTACAGGTGCCTGCCACAAATCCAGCCTTTTTTGGCTGTAGTTTTTTTATTTTTATTTTTTCTCGGCTGTAGTTGTTATTGTTGTTTGGCAGGCCCCGGGCTGGATTCAAACCTGCCAGCTCTGGTGTATGTGGCTGGCAGCTTAGCCACTTGAACTACAGGTGCCAAGCCCCCAATTTTTAAAAATTGTGTTCAATTGCGTTGTGGCAGGCACCTGTAGTCCCAGCTACTTGGGAGGCTGAGGCAAGAGAATCGCCTAAGCCCAGGAGTTGGAGGTTGCTGTGAGCTATATGACACCACGGCACTCTACTGAAGGCGATAAAGTGAGACTCTGTCTCTACAAAAAAAAAAAGAATTCAAATACACATAATATAAAATTCACCATCTTAACCTTTAAAATTTTTTTTATAGGGCAGCATCTGTAGCTCGGTGAGTAGGGCTCCAGCTCCATATACCTAGGGTGGTGGGTTCAAACCCAGCCCCTGTCAAACTAGAACAAAAAATAGCCAGGCGTTGTGGTGGGTGCATGTGATTGGGAGGCTGAGGCAAGAGAATCATCTAAGCCCTAGAGCTGGAGGTTGCTGTAAGCTGTGTGACTCCACAGCACTCTACAGAGGGTGACAAAGTGAGTCTCTGTCTCTAAAAAAAAAATTTTTTTTTATAGCTTTAGCTGGGCATGGTGGTTCACGCCTATAATCCTAGCCCTTGGGAGGCCAAGGAAGGTAGATTGCCTGAGCTCACAGATTCAAGACCAGCCTGGGCCAGAGTGAGACCTCATCTCTAAAAAATAGCTGGGTGTTGTGGAGGGCACCTGTAGTCACAGCTACTTGGGAGGCTGAGGCAAGAGAATGGCTTGAGCCCAACAATCTGAGGTTGCTATGAGCTATGATGCCATGGTACTCTATAGGGGGTGATAAAATGAGACTCTCTCAAAAATAAAATAAAATTAGGCTCAGCGCCAGTGGCTCGACGGGCTAAGATGCCAGCCATGTACACCTGAGCTGGTGGGTTTGAATCCAGCCCAGGCCTCCAAACAACAATGATGGCTGCAACCAAAAATAGCAGGGTGTTGTGGCGGGTGCCTGTAGTCCCAGCTACTTGGGAGGCAGAGGCAGGAGACTCACTTGGAGGAATTGGAGGTTGCTGTGAGCTGTGGTGCCACAGCACTCTATCCAGGGTGACAGCTTGAGGCTCTGTCTCAAAAAAAAATTTTTTTTTAATTAAATAAAAATTAAAATAAAAAATTTTATAGATTTAGGGGGTTATCTAAGCCTTTATTTACACTTTTAAAACCTTTTTGTAGAGATAAATTCTTGCTATATTGTCCAGGCTGGTCTCGAAATCTTACCTTAATGTCTCAAAGTACTGGGATTACAGATGTGAGCTACCATGCCTGGCCTATCTTAACCATTTATATGTGGTAAAATATATGGTTCAGTGTTATTAAGTATGTTCATGATGCATAGCCATCACCTCTATCCGCCTCCATAATGCTTTTTATCTTGTAAAACTTTAATTCTACACCCCTTAATAATGCCCCACTCCACTCTCCCTGCCCCCCAGCTCCCAGTAATTACCACTCTTTTTTTTTTTTTTTTTTTTTTTTAAAGACAGAGTCACTATGTCGCCCTCAGTAGAGTGCCTTGGCGTCACAGCTCACAGCAACCTCAAACTCTTGGGCTTAAGTGGTTCTCTTGTCTCAGCCTCCCAAGTAACTGGGACTCTGAGTGCCCACCGTAACCCCTGGCTATTTTCTTTTTTCTTTTCTATTTTTTTTTTTTTGAGACAGAGCCTCAAGCTGTTGCCCTGGGTAGAGTGCTGTGGCATCACAGCTCACAGCAACCTCCAACTCCTGGGCTCAAGTGAGTCTCCTGCCTCCGCCTCCCAAGTAGCTGGGACTACAGGCGCCTACCACAATGCTTGACTCTTTTGGTTGCGACCATCATTGTTTGGCGAGCCCAAGCTGGATTCGGACCTCCAGCTCAGGTGTATGTGGCTGGTGCCTTAGCCACTTGAGCTACAGGCACTGAGCCACCCCTGGCTATTTTTTTTTTGTTGCAGTTGTCGTTGTTGTTTGGCAGGCCAGGCCTGGTGCACCCTAGCAGCTGAGCTACAGGCGCTGAGCCTACCATTCTACTTTCTAAGATTTTGACTACTCTAGGCTCATCTACTGAGCCTCATCATGAGTTTCATCATGTGTATGATGAGGGGGTTGGAATTGACCCTTCTCTTTTACAGTTTCAGATTTGAGGCCAGGTAGGGAGCCCTGAGACTTTAGGAGTTAGGAATTTTTTTTAGTTGGGGCCAGGGCTGGGTGTGGGGTCAGTGGAGAGCTGAAGGTGGCCCTGGTTCCAATGGGCCTTCGAGAATGGACATCCCTCACATCTGTCACCTGTCATCATACTCAGCCTGGCATGGATGTAGACTAGGACTATTCCTACTTACCAGGAAAACTGAAGCCCAACAACCAGGGAGCTGGCCTGTGGAATCCCATGGAGCGGGACCAGATCCAGGCTATCTATAGGGCAAGGCTGATTCTAGTACAAACCTCTGGCAGACATATGCTGGGGAGGCCCCGTCCCTGCTTGATCTTTCCATTTCCTTGCCCTGAAGTCCAGATACGAGACTTCAGGGTGTCATAAGGGCCCTTTTGTCTTGACTTTGGGATCTGCCAGGGAAAGCCTCTTTAAGATGCCAAAAATGAGCCTTGTCAAACATCTGTTACCTTTACCAACCATCTCACCTACAGGTCAACGACATCAAATTCCAGGCACCCAGTGGCGAGGAGAAGGATTCCTGGATCAAAGCCCTCAATGAAGGGATCAACCGAGGCAAGAACAAGGCTTTCGATGAGGTATGATGCAGTCCTGTGGATAACTCTGTGTCCTCTGCCCCACCGTGTGGTGTGGGAGAGGACCTGCCCCACCTCGCCCCGGACCACCCATCGATATGTCATTGCTATGGGGCATCTGTGGTTGTCACCTCACTAATCCTCACAACAGCCCCTCAAGGTAGGTGGTGGAGTCCCATTTTACAGACGAAATAGAGGCATAAGGAAATGAAGTAACTTGTTTTAAATTAAAAGGCAGGTAAGTGGTGGGGTAGAATTCGACTGGTTGCAGCCTTTCTGACCCAGCCTCAGTAGAAGTAGCAGGTGGGCCTAGGCTAGAGTGAGCTGGGGGTAAGCTGAGAGCTCTTTTCAGTTTCCATGAAGCCCAAGCCAAGCTGTGCCTTCCCGTCTGTCCTGCAGACCTCAGCCTCGTGTACTGTAGTGGGGACTGTGGCAAGTGTGGCCACAATCATGCTTGGGGCTGGCAGGATAGCCCATGGGGCCAGGATCTCCTAGAGAAGATTTGTCTTTTTTTTTTTTTGAGACTGAGTTTCACTTTGTCTCACTGCGTAGAATGCTGTGGCATCATAGCTCACAGCAATCTCAAACTCTTGGGCTCAAGCGATCCTTTTGCCTCATACTCCCAGGTAGCTGGGACTACAGGCGCCCACCACAATGCCCGGCAATTTTTTTAGACAGGGTTTCACTCTTGGTCAAGCTGGTCTCAAACTCCTGAGCTCAAGCAATCCATTCACCTCGGCCTCCAAGGAGGATTAGTCTTTGACATAATGGATTCCTTGCCATTTGGATTAAAGTTCCCTGGGGGCTGCCTAGAGTGATGCCAACCTTGGATTGTAGGAGACTAAGACCTGAGGGTCTTGAGAGGATCTTCCCAAGCAAGTTTCCTGTTAACACTTAGGTCCCTTGGCTCCCAGCACCTGGCTCCTCTGTGCCATGCTCAGCCCTTCATTATTTGGGGAGACATGTCCCCATTCCATGGGAGAGAAATGGTGGGACATAATATGGATGTTAGGTGGGGCCACAGGAGCTGTGGCCTGGGCCTCAGCCTACAGTCTTGGTGGAGCAGCGTCCACCCCTCCATTGGGGTGCAGAGACAGGTGGGCCTTCACGTGGGTCCCGGCTCCCCTCATTTCTCATCACAGGGACAGGCTGCTCAGGGGTTCAGAGTTCTGGTTCTTCTGTGTGAATCTTTTATTGTTTTGTTTTGGGTTTTTTTTTTTGCAGTTTTCAATGGGGCTGGGCTTGAACCTGCCACCCCCAGTATATGGGACCGGCATCCTACTCCCTGAGCCACAGGTGCCGCCCCTTTTCCCCTTTTTTTGAGACAAGATGTCACTGTGTTACCCAGGCTAGAGTGCAGTGGTGTGATCATATCTTACTTCAGCCTCCAACTCCTGGGCTGAAGCAATCCTCCTGCTTCAACCTCCCAAGTTGCTGGAACTACATGCACATGCCACCATGCTTGGTTAATTTTTTATTTTTTGCAGAAATGGTGTCTTGATATGTCACCTAGGCTGGTCTCAAATTCTTGGGCTCAAAAAAAAAAAATTCTTAGGCTCAAGTGATCCTCTTGCTTTTGCCTCCCTAAGTGCTGGGATTACAGGTGTGAGTCACTACACCTGGCCTCACTTGTGAGTCTTACTCTGAGGCTTCCCAGCTACTCTTGACTGCCTTTCCTTACCCTCAGAACATGCTGCCCTCCAGATACCTAGGCCCAAGGAGTAGAGGCTCTGCCCTTTGTTAGCTAGCTAATCCCTATATGTCCTGGGAGAGTGGCAGACACAGGGCAGGTTTTCTAGAAAACCAGGTACTAGGGGTTCATGGGTCCCTCCCCCAGCTGTGCCCCAAAGGTGCCTCAGTGTGCTTCTAATTTGTGATAGGATCGGGGTAAGGGCTAATAGCACTTATTTGGGCAAGAAGACTGAGGCAAGGAGGGCAGTTGCAGAGAGGGGGAGCCTCAGACTTTGCAAAAGAACGCCAGTGGCAGTGTAGAGTCACAGAGAGAAAACAGAGGCCCAGAAGCAGGGAGACACCCAAAGAGACACCACCCCTGCCTTTAAGTCAAGTCAATGCCTGGATATTTCCTACTCTCCCCAAGTCCTGGCGGAGGCTGAATTCATTCCTTCACTCTCCCAGGTAAAGGTAGACAAAAGCTGTGCTCTGGAACATGTGACCCGGGACCGTGTACGGGGAGGCCAGCGGCGCCGGCCACCAACGAGAATCCACCTGAAGGAGGTAAGGCTTTGCCCCCAGCTTGCATGATGGATGGGCAGCTGAGCCTGCGATGCCAGCTCCTTTGGGTGGCAGACAGGCTTGGGGCCACCTTTTTCCTGAGCACACCTGGAGTTGGGGCTTCCTGAGTGGTACAAGGATGCATGATGGGGGCGCCTGGGTAATATGTAAGCAGGGTGTAGATGTCTCTGAGCCCATAGCAGCCGTCATTTGTTGAATCCACACATATGTTACACCTGGCCTAAGCCAGAATTGGTGCCAGAGGGAAACTGAGGCCTGTGAGGGTAATCCCTGTCCCTTAGAGCTCAGATTCCAGCTGGAAATAGGCCTGTCCACAGACTGCGTCAAGCCGAGACTCATCTAAGTTTTGTATAGGGAGGGCTCTGGGAGGTCAGGGCAGTAGGGACCATGAGGAGCCACTGGCATTTGAGCTGCCCCTTAAAAATAGACAGGGTTTCAGATGGCAGACTTGGAGTGAGGACATCTCTGTGGAGGAATGGCCTGAGCTGGTTCAAGCTGTGCTGAGTGGCTGCAGGAGTTCAGGGGTGGGGGTGGGAGAGTGCATTCCAGAGGTCAGTATGAGGCCCTGGGGAGGACTGGTTGGGTCAGAGAGAAAAGCAGGGGGCCAGGCAGGAGGTGAGGAGGTGGTTTGCCAGGTTCTAGGAGGGGATGATAAAAGTAGGGGTGGGGGCCATAGGAGAGACATTGGAAAGCAAGGATTACCCAGGCTTGGGATTGAATACTGGGACTAGACAGATGGCAGATTGTCATAGGTGCCCCTAAGCCTGGAGCCTGGATGTGGGGAGGCCCTGGACAAAGGGAATTTGGGTAAAGGTACAAGTGGGCCAGGCGTGGTGGCTCATGCCTATAATCCTAACACTCTGGGAGGTTGAGGCTGATGGATCGCCTTAGCTCGTTTAAGACCAGCCTGAACCAGAGTGAAACCTTGTCTTGAAAAATAGTGGGACATTGTGGTGGGCAACTGTAGTCCCAGTTACTAGGGAGGTTGAGGCAAGAGAATTGCTTGAGCTCAAGAGTTTGAGATTGCTGTGAGCTATGATGTCACAGCACTCTACCGAGGGAGACAAAGTGAGACTGTCTTAAAAAAAAAAAAAAGAAAAAAAGAAAAGGTACAAGTAGGGGGAGGGATGTGGGAGGTACCTCTTTTAGGCTAGCCGCTGAGGGGGCGAGCAAGGGTAGGTTTGTGGAGTCAGGAGAGAACCTCAGCAAATGCTACATTTGGGGATTGGAGGGGGCTCAGCAGAGAGCCAAGGACAAGGAAACCAGGGAGGTAAGTGGCACATCCAGAGAGAGATGGGCACAGAACCTGGCAGCCGTCAGTTACGTTGGTAGCCACAAGTCAAAAGGCAGGACCAAGGAAAAGGCAGGTGGTGGCGTCGTTTGCAGCATGTTTCCTAAGAGAAGGAGTCACGTAGGGTGAAGGGCAGGGAGCGCCAGGCGGAAGGAGGCCATGTAGAGAAGGACACAAGGACACTGGAGGTTTGTTTTTGTGATGAGGCAGCCCGTGCCTGTCTGTCAGCTGAGGGACAAGAGCCTGCAGAGGAAGCAGCTAAAGTGGCCAGACAGAATAGGAATGCTGGAGTGGGGGCAGGGGACAGCCTTGGAGGGAGGGGCCCTCTGCAAAGTTTGAGTGTGTGTCAAAGTCAGGGCCCCACCATCGGAGAAGCCTTGGGAAAGGGCCCCTGCCCAGCCCTGCCCCAGGGCCCCTGAGGCTCCCTTGATAGTCCCTGTGACCATGGGGCTGTTATGTGTCTCTGTGGGTCCCTGGAGCCTTGGTGCAGCTGTTCTGTGGTGGTCAGCTGTGTCTGATGATGTGAGGAGAGTGGACACAGGCTGCTGCTGAGCAGCTGGGCAGACAAGGGCTAGAGAGTGGCCGGCAACCGGCACAGAGGTCTCCAGAAAGGCCCACAGAAGTGAGAGCTTGAGGTGACTCAAGAGAACTCAGTCTGAATCCTGGTCCTGTCACCAACTGGCTGGGGGGATACTGGGCTGGTGGTGGGTGGGTGGGCTGTAGAGAAAGAACCTTCCCAAGGTCATACTGCCATGTAGGGGCCAGGAACAGGGCTAGTACCATGTCCCCTGCTGCCCAGGCCAGTACAGTTGCTCCTAAAAAGAATCTTTCACTAGCTGGACGAAACCAGGCTGGGTCTTCAAGAGGACACTGGCTCTGACTTCTTGGCCAGTGATTCCAAAACAGAATTCTTTGGCAGTGAGGAGAGTATTCATCAGGAAATCACTTTAGTTTCTAATCAAATAGCCCTGGAAGCCAGGACAGAGGGGTAGGGGTAGGCTGGGGGCCTGGGTAGCCTGGATTGGAGGGCTTGAGAACTGCAAGTAGACACCCCTGACCCAATGGTCAAGTCAGTGCAGATGTCACCTGTCTACTATCCCGCACCAGGTAGCCAGTGCAGCTTCTGATGGGCTTCTGCGCCTGGACCTTGATGTTCCGGACAGTGGACCACCGGTGTTTGCTCCCAGCAATGATGACAGCTCAGATCAGCCCCAGGAGACACCACAGCCCCCTATGCCTCCAACCAAGCCATCCCTGGCACCTGAGATGACCAACCTTAGTCACACAGTGGAGACTCCTGTTGGGGAGAGAGCCCCAACCCCTGCTTCAGCAAGCTCTGAAGTCTACCCTGAGAGCCCAGAGGACGCAGAGACCCCGGCAGGGGAGGACAGCGGCTCTGGGCAGCCCCCCAACAGCATCCTGCCTGACAAACTGAAGGTGAACTGGGAGAACCCCAGTTCCCAGGAGCCCCCTGCTCTAGAAAGCACAGAACTGTCCCAGGAGCCCTGTCCTGAGACTTCAGAGGCCATGTCCAGAAAGGGCGGGAAGCCTCCCACACCCCCGCCTAAGATCTTATCGGAGAAACTGAAAGCTGGTATGAGTGAGATGAAGGCTCCTGGGCCAGCCCAGAGTCCTGGGGCCCCTGAGACCTCTGTCCCTGGCCCAACACAGGTCTCAGTGAATGGCATGGATAACAGTCCTGAGCCTGCCAAGCCATCTCAGGCCGCAGGCACCCCAGAAACTCCCCCAGAGGATGCAACAACATCCACAGTACTGC